>JAVXUO010001577.1:0-58894 GCA_033065855.1 Escallonia rubra
TGAAAATCATGGCTTGATTTACAAGTTATTTGGAGTGTTTACGCCACTAGATTTATTTAATAAAATCGTATCAGATAAGGGGATAAAACAGACCGGTTTTCGACGAAACTGGCCGGTAAAGATTTTAACTTCGATTAATTCCCGTAAGGGGCATTTTAGACATTTAACTTTAATTTGGTTATTATCTTTTGGTAAAAGATATACACGAGAAAAAGGTATATTTTATCATTTCCATAGACCTAGACCTCTACGAATAGACTACTTGGGCAATAGAAAAGGGGCTCTCTTTTTGAAGAAAACTTTAAAGAAATTGTGAGAGAGAAAGGATACCATTTCCAACTCATTTCCAGTCAATATATTTCTAGGCGGTTTTCCAGTTCATAATTCTTGATTAGTCTCATTGCATCGTGGATTCACCCTAGCCTTCTATCAAGGAGTCCAGGTGAGATAAGTCTTGAGGTATCATTTCTTCTAGACTTCAGTCTATCAATTTTCCGTTTTTGAGGTTTTGTGGTGTGAAGTAGGAGCCTTAGATTCATTTCCTATTCCCTGCGACCAAATTTCGGTCTAAAAGATAAAAATAAATTGGAATTAGAATTAGAATTTTAATAAGAATAGAAGTCTGATAGTATTAAAACTCTATTAAAATAAGAACTCTATTTTAGTTAGAATTCTAAGAAAACTAGAAAGTGTTGGTCGAATAGAATTATATATAAACTCAGCTAGAAGCAGTTGAGCTGACTTAGGTCTATAGGAAGTAAGACCGAGATTTAGGTCACCTCCCGTATACAAAATCAAAAATCACTAAAAGTATTGTATAGACCATTAGGGTACAACGAGCTACCTAACACCTTCCCGCTATATAATATAGTCTCCAAACTCACAATTGCTCATTTCGGGTGATTAGATGCCTAAGTTGGTGAATTTAGAGTCACATGGGTTTTTTCTTATTTTCTCTTTACTAATCGAATATTAAGATAAGATGGTGACTCGATGTTTTCTAGACCTTCTTGGGTCTGGAAAAGTTTTTGCTTACAGTTCGCCACAGTGGCGACTTTGTTCTGGACTAATTCAGAGGACTAGATTCGAATTACTTTTGGTCATGTTTCACTTTATATCATTAATTTTGGTTTCTTGTTGTATGATGTGCATATTTCTGTGATTATTGTTCGTTCATGACTCACACACGTGCACAACTATAGCAGCCTACCCAATCAAGGGCTACGGTTTAAACCCTCGAGCTTCCTAGTTACAAGGCAACTTTGATTATACTCTCACCACCAAGTCCTAGTACCAAGAGCCTCTTGGTACCTCGGCATATTAAACAATTTGTACACGACTAATGACCATCCAAGATTAATTGTTGGAGTAAGGGTGTGTGACTTATAGTGCAAATCTAGCCGAGGGACTAACCTAAAACCAGAAGAAGAAACAACACACCTAGACCATTTTATGAGCGTTTATTCTTCAATAAGGGTACTTGCCTGTGATATGGTATATCGGCCGAGAAACCAGCTGGTATAACATAATCTATGTAATTCATAAGTCAACCATGCTAATAAAAGCCCAAGCTCTATCTTCTACCCAAATATACATACATAACTAACTGTCTAAAAGGTCGCTTATGAAACCAAGGTAGCTTTTAGGTACAACTCTCATTATCATTTTTGGAGCTAAGACCTTGTTTACCTCAAAAGAATAGAGGCAAACTGTCTGCTGGATTTCTTTCATCAACTTGCACAAGCTTAGAATTATTGAAACTGAAGTTAGACATGAGCAACACAAAGTCATGCTTAGGACACCTCATGTATGTACTCAAAATGTTTTTTTTTTTGAAAGTGTACCTTTCATATTACCCCGCACTTAGGATTGGGTTATGGTAATTTCTAACTGATTATTCAGTACTTTAGAGGCGATAGCTGTAAGTGATATTGTTGGATCTTTAGTGACAGTTGTTGTGAGCGGTATTATTTGGGTCCTTTAGCAACATATATATATATATATATATATATATATATGGTGACAACTAGTAAGCTGAGGGAAGGGGGGTGACTTGGGAAACTACGGTTGATTTGGGGCTATCACATAAATAGGCAAATTCTCTCAAATTTTCTTCATTAAATAGGTAACGTATTTATACATATATACAAAAGGTAACAGAGAGAGGAAGAAAGAGAGAGCGCAAGAGAGAAATAGAAACCATGGAACAAGTTTAGGCATGATTGTATCAGGAATAAAAGGGGGTTTCAGAAAAATCAAAAGTGGGGCTGGAAGGTTTGTGCATGAGGGCATGTAGCTGTGTGTACGGCAATATGTGTTGGTTTTGTGTGTGAGAAAACTGAGTGAGGGGAGGGGGAGATAGGGGGAGAGAGAGAGAGAGTGTGTGTGTGTGTGTGTGTGTGCGTGTGTGCGTGTGTGCGTGCGTGTGTGTGTGCGTGTGGTGTGTGTGTGCGACCGCGTAGGTGTATGTGTGTGTCTATGTTGATGTATATGTCTGTGCACGTGCACGTGCATGCACGCGTGTGCGTGCGCAGAGCAAGGCAGTTTGTGTGAGTTTGCACATATGGATGTTTTGTGTGTGTGTGAGAGAGAGAGAGTGTGAGTGAGTGCGCACGCGCGTTGTGTGCCTGTTTATGTGTTGTGTGTCGTGGTATGTGTGTGCACGTGCGTGTGTGTGGGCGTGGCTTCCTCTATGCAAAGGTGTGTATAATGTGTGTGTGTGTGTGTGTGTGTGTGTGTGTACAGTGTGTCTACAATGTGTGTGTGTGGGTGGGTATAGTGTGTGTCGATTGTGTGGTACTATGTGTGTACACAGTTTTGGTAAACACTATGTGTGTCTCTGTGTGTGGAAGGACAGTGTATTGTGTGTGTATTAAGTAGCTCCGGATTATGTAGCTATTCAAGTTAAGAGACCCTTGATCTATCTAGTATTTTATATACAGCGTATATGTTATTTATGTTTGAGAAAGCATTATTATCATCGATGCATTTTTTAGTCACGTAGTTGTTTTTGCCTAGAAGAACGAATCATTAGCCAAAAAGTTTTTAGCGGCACTTATTTCTCGTTAAAAACCATATCGGCATGTAAATGCTTGTTATGAAATTTGGATTTAAAATGTTTAGTGCAAATCTAATTCGTTTTGGATTTGAAATGTTTCCAACGATTATGAAATGACATGGGATGGTTTAACGATTAGTGGTTCATCAACTTCATATTTGAGAGAAAGAAATGGACAGTTTTTGCTCATTCGGTTGTGTAATACCCCGCACCTAGAATAAGGTTTACGGTGAATCCTAGAACCTTGGTTAATTCTTTAGCGGCGGTTGTCGTAATATACACTAATTGGAGTCTTTAGAGACCATTATCACCAGCTGTATTGATTGTGACCTTTAGCGACATTTTATAATGCTCTTAAGCTACAAATTAATGAGGTGGGGAGACGGGAATGCCTGAAATTTAATTTAGTCGACAAAAACTTTGTTTTAAACCTTAATCTAGAATTAATTATGGTCTTTTAAGAGAGTATGGGTGAAATGAGAACGATAGATAAGTGTGAGTTGGGTTTTTAGAAGTCTTTCAATCTAGGGCAACCATATTTAAAGGAGGTCTTAAGAGGGTAGCCGTCCAAGAAAAATCTGCCCACCTCTTTTACGTGAAAGTCAGAGAGAAAGGGAGAGAAGCAACACCTAGGGCAAGACTTTTTCAAGGTAAATCACTAATCTTTTCTCTCTAATTTTAGCCATGTAATTAGGTGTTTTAGGTATGATATTGTGTGTGAGTTGGTATGTATTGTGTGTGTTTCGGAGGGTGAGATATGGGTGTGCTTGAGAAGAAGGCTGTTGTAGAGCAGCATAAGAGTGAGTTAGGGTTTTTATCATATCTTTTTTATTTTATATCTGATTGAGGCCATTGCAGACCTCGGTTATCTCATCTAGCCAAAGCCACACTCTTATCAAACCTAATTCCTTACTTATTGGACCTAACCCCATGACCAGTTCTTCTACGCCCCCTTTGAATCCTCATATATTGAAACCTACACCCATGCAAGCCCTTTCATTCAAGCCTATTTTAAATCCTTATCTTAATCAGTCACAAAAAGGACTATTACCAAACCCACCAAGACCACCCCCCCAGAACCAACCAACTCTCAATAAGCCCGTGGATATTGAGGTCATTAATCA
Source organism: Escallonia rubra (assembly GCA_033065855.1). Taxonomy (NCBI): domain Eukaryota; kingdom Viridiplantae; phylum Streptophyta; class Magnoliopsida; order Escalloniales; family Escalloniaceae; genus Escallonia; species Escallonia rubra. The sequence goes on from JAVXUO010001577.1 coordinate 4,183, forward strand.
TTCCAGACACTCTTTAGTCTGGAGTGATTAATGACCTCAATATCCACGGGCTTATTAGCTAAATGGCAATTGGTACATACAATACGCCCACACAACATTACAACAAAGTTAACAAACAAACAAAACTTCATTTAACTTAGGTTAATCTAGGCCAGAGGCAGACCTACAATCAAATTCCGGCAGACTTCATGAAGCACTATTTCAATGGGAACTAGAACCTATAACAGGGTACCTAAGAAGTGGTTATCACCGAATAAGGGTAGTTAATGAAGATATACCCAAAACTGCATTCAAGACACACACTAGGCATTATGAATTTAGGGGCCTGTCTTTTGGGCTAACAAATGCCCCTGCCACATTTCAGTTGCTTATGAACACCATTTTTCAAAAATATTTGAGAAGGTTTGTGTTAGTCTTCTTTGAAAATATTTTGGTCTATAATGAAGACTTGGAATCCTATTTGGAGCATTTGAGGGTTGTTTTACAAGTTGTGAGGGATGACACCATATTTGCCAAGCAAAGCAAGTGTATCTTTGCCCAAGGATAGGTTGAATACTTAGGGCATTTGATTAATGGGCAAGGAGTAGCTACAGACCCAACCAAGGTAGCAGCCATGTTGGAATGGCCCACTCCTCAGACTCTAGGATTTAAGAGGATTCTTAGGTTTGACTGGGTACTACAGGAAGTTTGTGAAGCAATATGGTGTCATCAGCAAGCCCCTTACAACTTTGCTGAAAAAAGATGCCTTCCAATAGAATGAAGTAGCTGACCAGGCATTTATCACACTCAAGTAGGCAATGGCCACCACCCCGGTCCTAGCTTTACCTGACTTTACACTGCTATTTCAGGTAGAGACAGATGCTCGCAACAATGGTATAGGGGCAGTATTGATGCAAAGAAGCATACCCCTAGCTAATATAAGCAAAGCTTTGGGAACCAAGAATTTGGCGTTATTTATATATAAGAAGGAGATATTGGCATTGGTACATGCAGTAACTAAGTGGAGTTCCTATTTGTGTCATTCTCACTTCTTATTAAGAACTACCACAGTAGTTTGCAATTTTTCCAGGGTCAAAAGGTGACATCCTTGCTACAACAGAAGCTGTTAGGATTTGACTTTGAGGTGCATTACAAGAATGAGGCTAAAAATGCAGCTGCTGATGCCTTATCCAAATTACCACAACCTCATCAAGTTGAATGCAATGATGTCAGTACTATCACACCTTAGTGGCAACAAGGGTTACAGGATAGCTTGGAAGGTGACGATTTAGCACAACAGGCCCTCCAAGGGTTATTGTTAGTTCCCATGGCCACCCCATTCTACTCATATCAAGGAGGCATTCTGAGATACAAGGGAAGAGTTTATGTTGGGGGTACTGGTCAATTGAGGAGTCATATTATGGAGGAGCTAAGTGCCTCTGGCATTGGGGGCACTCAGGCATGCAGAACACTTATAGAAGAGCAGCTATGTTCTTTTACTAGCCAAGGATGAACCAGCAAGTATTACAAATAGTGAGTGAATGTCATGTATGCCAGCAGAACAAACAAGAAAATATGCCCTACCCAAGTTTGCTATAACCCCTGCCCATACCTACTCAGTTGTGGACTCACATTTGCTTGGATTTTGTGGAGGGGCTACCTAAATCCCATGAAAACGAAGCAATATTGGAAGTAGTAGACAGATTAAGCAAAAATGCACATTTTGTGGCACTCACTCATCCCTTTCAACAAAGATTGTAACCAATCAATTCTGTGAGGTGATCTTTAAGCTACATGGGATGCCAGAGTCCATACTCAGTGACAGGGACAGGGTCTTCCTGTCTAATTTCTGGACTAAGCTCTTCAAGTTAATGGGTACTAAGCTAGCCCATAGCACTGCATATCACCCAGAAACTGATGGCCAGGTAGAAAGGGTCAACCATTGCCTAGAAACTTATCTCAGATGTATGTGCAGTGACATGCCACATAATTGGGCTAAGTGGCTCACCCTAGCAAAGTATTGGTACCACACCAGCTTCCACTCGGCCATTAAAATGATACCTTTTGAAACAGACCATAGATATAAACCAAGGACCCTGAGGATTACCACTCCTGAGACCACTAACTTGGCAGATCTTGACAAGTATTTGCAAGGAAGAAGCAAGGTGTTATGTCTCCTAAAGGATAATTTGACTATGGCACAAGCTAGAATGCAACAATATGCAAACCTCAAGCGCACAGAAAAAGAGTTTGAGGTTGGTGATTGGATATACCTGAGATTGCAACCGTACAGACAAACCTCCCAGGCATTTAGGAAGAACCTTAAACTTTCACCAAATTTTTTTGGGCCATACCAGGTGTTACAAAGGGTTGGAAAGGTAGCTTATAAGTTGCAATTGCCAGAGACCAGCTCCGTCCATCCTGTCTTTCATGTATCTCACCTCAAGAGAGAGAAAGGACACCACGTTACACCTTCAGTTACCTTACCCTCACTAGGTAATCAAGGCCAATTTCTTATGGAGCTGTAGCAACTCTTGATCACAGGATGATCAAGCGAGGTAATATAGCAGTCGCACAAATACTGGTTAAATGGTCAAGTGCCAATCAAGGGGAGGAAACCTAACAAGACTGGAACGTTATGAAAGCCAAATTCCCTAAATGGCACCCTTGGGGACAAGGGTTTAACAAAGGAGTGGGGAATGTCATGTCCTCAGGACATATAAGCAGCTGATCAGATGCAGGGAAGAGAAGCAACAGATGGACTGAAGATCAGGAAGATCAGGCTGAGAAGGCTCGAGACCAAACTAGGACCATTAGAATCCGCAACAAAAGGCCAGTTGCAGAAGCTTAAGTCAACGGAAGAGATGAAGCTGCAACTGCCAATAGAGGGAAATAACATAATCATGCGACATGTCCATAAGCCATCGTTTGGAGTTATTATTTCTTAATTCAAGTTAAAACATTTTTGGCGACTATTGTTGTTAGTTAGTTTTGGCGCCAGAGCCAAAACTCTGTTTGAGTTTTCATTTTGAATTTCTATTAGAGCTGTCATGTCAAAGACTTCAACTTCTCTCTCTAATACAACTCGCTCTCTATTCTCTCTTTCTCTGTTACTTCCTGTTCAATTCTTGAATTCATCATTTCTGATAACTGGCAGCTGAGCTTAGTAACGTCTCGATCTGAAACGCTACAAAGGGCTTTTGGCTATGCGCAATCACCTATAAGAGGTTAAAGATAAACATTCTAAAGAAAAGCCAGAAGCATATTCGTTCACTAGTTGGTGTAATTCAGACTTGAATAACGTGGATTTCGGATGGGGAAAACCACTTCGAATTTTCAGATGCAAAAGCAAATGTTAATAGAAAAGGGGCAACGATGACCTGACAGACAGTTCATGTTGTTTGCTGTGAAATAGCACGTGTGATGCATTGTGTACTGAGAGAAATGTGTATGCAAATCCATTTATCGATCACGACTTCAGAAGAGCAAATATACAAACATGGACTAAAATGGTTCAGGCGACGAACATCCTACCAGAAGAAACATATATATCCATAAACATGTAATCAGATTTATTGCTGTTTGGATATTTATCTTCATCTTTAACCTCCGGAGAACTTGACTGGACGAAGGCCCGTTCGGTAGAGGATGTATTAGCATGCACACTATTTGCCATCAGTGTCCCCACCGTACTGCGTAGAATTACCATTCCAGAAGGCATTTCTGTCATTGAAACGGCTATCCTCTTCGTCATGTTTAAGGGTATGAATATTGCTCCCAAAACCAGGCGAGGTTTGCTTCCGGCTTTTGCTGTTATTTCCACCAGTTGCAGGAGTATCGCTTTGGTTTGTTGCAGGAGTATCGCTTTGGTTTGACGAAAATACGGGGTTTCTCGCGCTTGACCTGAGGTGGTGTTGCAATGCAGGATTTGGACCTATGAGATCAAGAACTAGAATTAGAAGCCTGGTTTAGTGGGAAGAAGAGGAGGGGGAGGGGGGGTGTTTAACATGCCAACCCAATGGACATAGACCTTTAACTCTTTCAAATGAATCCAACATTACTTCTTCATGCTATAATCAAATTTGGGACCAAGTGTTACTGACAGAGAGGAGAGGGAGGGGCAAAAGGTAGAATAACAGCACATGTCACCATTATTTCTAACTTGTGAGCCTAACCTACAACTTTAACGCACTGGTGGTTGTACCACCGAAAGTGGCATGTTAAACATAGCTTAAAATTTAATGGGAATAGAAACTCACTATATTGCCACATGCTGCTTTGAGATTCCTGCATAGAATCTGATGAGCTGGCACTACCACCAAAATAAGAGAGAGGATTCACATATGACATAACCCTTTTCATAAATGACAGATATCCTTCGCTGCTGCTATTTACAGAATCAGTGCTACTGGTCGAACTTGCTTGTTTATGGGAGGAAGATTTGCCTTTGTTTTGACCAAATGCTCGGTTACGCGGAACCACAATTAATGCTTGTCTGTTTGACAAACCTAAATCTGATAACGTTCTGCTCAAATCTGCAGCAATTTCAAGAAACAAGGAAAACGACAATTTATAAGTACATTCTTCTTGGAACTATATAAATAAAATGATCAATAAGCTATCATCATATATAGAAGCCTCGTTTCATAGGAAAAACTGCAATCTCCATTCTGAAGATTTTCATAGTATTTGTGAATAATGAGGTTACAACGATCTTACTCATCAACTTACTGACTCAGAATTACTGTTGTATGTATACATAGATACAGTGAGAGCAAGAGAAAATATCAGCGAGACAGTGAATAATATATAAAACCTAGCTCCACAATGTAGGATCAATGCTCATCTTAAAATCATTTCACTCTTTAGGAGCCCAACAGATAATATGTGGATGACTTTCTTGTATTTTTCTTCTTCTAGTGAGCAATAGTTTAACGTTATAGTTTAAAGTATCAAAATGAGAATTTAACTTCTACCTGAATCTTCAGCAATCCAAGATCTGTTATGGACTATAGAGGTCCTTGTATTGATGATGAGAAGAATTACAGACGCCGTCATCGTCATTCCAATAAAGACCGTCCCAAGAAGGTGACATACTGGAGACACATATCCTGAATAATCCTAGATTGTCTCAATAGTCGCTCCAGCTCCCCCTACATTTGACCTGGACTGTAAGATAAACTTTCCACAATCTAGGCAAATATCTGGCACTTCCTTTCCCCAGTATTTCACAAGCAAACCCTGGTAGTTGGATTTTGCTCTATTCTGACACAAATTCATAAAGTAAACGGGTTGAACTATTTGTCATAATCCCAACGCTATATAGCAGCTACGTGAGTATAAAATGTTGGGTTGTTGGCAACAGTTCGGTTTTGGACTATTATAAACGGTGTTTTAGTGAAGGAAAGCTTAAGAGATCTAGGCCAAATGGTGACTGCTTGAGCATTGCCAAATCACTGCCAGGCGCGGTGGCCTGAAAAGTTGCTCCCACTGAGATTTTTTCACCGGGGATGGCTGCACTTGCCTCCACCTGAAGCAGTCCACGTCTATGACTTCCCACACTGCCGCTTACTTCCGTGAAATTGTTGTCCCTAATCCCATAGCCTCACTTTCTCACTCCCTCAACACTTTCTCCCACTTGCCGGAAACTTGATACTGCCTTTAGATCCTTCTTGTGGCTGGCCAAAATTTCTTCATGCGGATGGGGACTCGGTTTACTAACACTTTCGGAGTGTCATAACAATTTCCATAATTTTGTTGGAAATCATGCGTGAAATGCCCATCATTTTCATCCTATTGTTCCCCACCTTCCCCTGGCTAGCAATGCAAGCAATTCCATAATATCCCCAGTTTTCACTATTCAAGTGACATAATTTCCAAACAACGGCATTTCTGTTGGACTGATCACTGACCCTGCGGGTTCACGATGCAAGTACTATATTTGGTTTCCTTAGAGGATGGGGCTTAATTACTAAACTTCGCCACGAAGCAACATATGTAGCAAGTGGAATGATCCCAAGTAAGTTCAATCAGGTTTAACAGATGCATAAGCTTTAAAAGAGTGGGAAAATCAGGCGTATCATTAGAATCATGTATATGGCCACATTCAGCTAACAATGTCTTGTCTAGTAGTTATTCTAAGCATATCCTGGATGTAATTACTCATACTGACTATCATTTACTGTTTCAAATGCTCTTTATTTACATGTAGATTAACCCCAATACAAAGCTGTAACATGCTTACGTGTAACACAACATTGAGCTGTTGGTAATCTACCATGGTACCAAAGCTTTGGTATCTTAGTTTCAAGTCTTCCCGCATGCATAATCTACCCAAAATTTCAATGCGTTTCGCATTCAAGTCTGTTTGTGCTCTAGGTACACCTTTACTTATCCCTACATGTTCAAGCAGGACTGCACGTGAGTGCGAGTGCTAAGTATGATATACATTGGTCCATATTCCAAATTTCCAATAGCTTACGCTTTGAGGCAACAATTGATATAACAAACCAAACCAAACCAAAAATAGGGTATATTTCTGGTCCTTTATTTGCCTGTAAGTTCTGATTGATCCTTTATCCATGACTTGTTTCTGATTGATCCTTTATCTTCACTTCAGTGACTAAGTCACCTATTTGGTCGGCATCAAAAAAGTCCGTAAGTCCCTTCCGTTTTGCCACCTAGACACCACATAAACATGTGGCCTAATGCCATTCAACCCCCTGAATTTTGCTTATTTTGGCACATAACCCCATAGCTTTCCAAACTAAGCACTCAACCACCAAATTTTAGGTAACTGTTGAAAACAAAGTTGGTATAACAGCGAAAAATGATTCTAATGAAATGAATTAGTACAGCCTCCTTCCACTCATCTTATCTCTAAATATGACATCACCTCCTTGTCTCCCATGTCCACCACTACCACGATGTCTACCGAAGAGAAACCTCCTTGTAACCCAGCACCATTGCCAACATCAGCCGATCCTTTGCCACACGTAACTCGGAGAAATATCAAATAATATTCAAAATTTTTGGACTCAAAAGGAAAAGCGAGCATCTAGGTAGCACGGACACCGTGTCCGACACCGACACCGACTGGGACACCGGACACCGCAATTTTCAAAAAATCAGATTTTGGACACCGCAGGACACCGCTGAATTTTTTAATATATATATACGCACACACACACACATCTCAATTGGAGCAACTAAATTTCGTTCAAAATGGATGAGAAAGAAAGTAAGTAACATGAAATAGTCTCAACAGTAACAAGAAAAAAGGTTGGCAACAAGAAAGCAGTTGAATGTCTCAACAGTATCAAGATTAGAGTCCCAATAATAACAAGAGAGAAGGAAAAAAGACATGGGACCAAAGACATGATGGAGAGGTTTTATAAAGTCAGATAGTCAGTAAATGAGGTCGGAGATGTTGACCTATCTTATTCTAAACTGGCAAGCTTGGATGCTTTGGGCAACAAAAAGAAGGAAAAGACAGTGATGAGAGAGAAAGAAGAAGGTACCTTTTGTTGGGTCAATCTGATTAGGGTTTGGCAAAACTCCATATTTATCCCTCAAATAAATTTGAAATATAGTATTTTGGCCCCATACAAGTGGACACTTCTTCACAAGGTGTCCGACACTTCTTCAAGAGGTGTCCGACACGGTGTCTGGTAATTAAAAAATAAATAAATAAATTCGGACACCGCTGAGAGGTGTCGAACACGTGTCCGGAGGTGTCGGACACGTGTCCGGAGGTGTCGGTGAGGTGTCAAGGTGTCGGTAAGTGTCGGACACCATACCTCGTCCTATAAGAGGTGTCGGTGCTTCCTAGGCGAGCATCATGTCTCATTGCAATCCAAGCACCCAACCTATCATAGCTCAATATCCCTACATACAGTTTAGATTTGACATATAATCAGGAAAAAGTTGCTTTGATAAAAAAATTTATCTCGTCTCCTTCTTTCTGCCTTTCCTGCCTTCGTCATTTGGGATTTAATTTGCTAAAAGCAAATGTGTCTTTATCAATTCCTACCCGAGTTGAGGATAGATAGCAACTTAGACATTTAGAAATCAGACGAAGGAAAGAGAGAAGAAAGGAGGTGTGTTTGGTGGTTGAGGACAGATTGCAATGGAGCCTGTTTGTTGCAATTTTTGGTCCATCTAGTCGCATTTCCTGAAACTAGTAAGCAATTTTCTTCTAATTGTTCCAAAAGAAACCTAATTTTGTTTGTGTGCATGCGTGTGTTTCTTTTTTTATTTTTTCTTGTTGGGGGGGGGGGGGCGGGGCTGGTTGGGGTTGGGTTTGTGGGGGTAATCAAGAGGTGCTGCGGATGATTTCATATGGAAGGATAAAAAGATAGATGAAGGACTCACTGGTGGCATGTGGATCAGGGCGAGATAATGGGATTGGGACCAACGGTGGTTGTGAAAGGTCGATGAGGAGGAGGAGGACGGTGGTGGTGTGAACTTTGGGTGGTGGAATTAGGTTAGGATTGATTGATCTCAAGAACAATTTAGCAGCTAAATGTTGAAAATTCAGTTATATAGTAGAATTTTAAAGCAAGAGAGTAAGTGAAATTTTTCCCTCGCATTTTTACTAAGTCTATTTCATTGAAAGTGAAATTTGTTTTCACTTAGCCGCAATGAAATCTCATACGAGAGAAACAAAATAGAAAATTGGATTCGTTCACACTCATTTTTCTAAACTACGGGCTTGAGTACTTGATTTGGGAAGCTAGGGATATGTGCCAAAATAAGCAAAACTGAGGGGGTTCAACGGCATTAAGTCAAGCTCATGTGGCGCCTAGGTGGCAAAACTTAAGGAGCTTACGGACTTTTCTTATGGCCAAGGATCAAATAGGTGACAAAGGTGAAGTTAAAGGAGAAACTAGAAACAAGTCATAGATAAAGATCAATTAGAGCTTATGAGCAAATATAAAGGACCAAAAATCTAGTATACCCCAATAATATGCAACCAAATATACATATGGAGAACCCAAAAGCGTAACTTTAAATACCAAAATTAAACAGGGACAAATCAGCTGTGACCTAGAGTTACCTAGTAAAAGAACAATTGATGAACTATGAAACCAGACATTAAGCTAGATGACACATTAAGAACGCATTCAAGAACCCCAAACTCGTACCTTCATCATGGAATACTTTACGAGGATAAGGAATAGCAATATCATACGAACCGACATCGCTTTCTTGGTTTTCATCGACATAGTCTTTGACCATTCTCAAAGTGCTCATTATAGAGAACTTCTCTTGTAAACTAGCACCTTCAGGCAAACGCAGATTCAAATGAATAACATCAGCCTTCTCGATTTCTGAAACTTCAGTCTTTTCATCATTTGCTGTCTCACTTGCTTCAGTAGGTATCACTTGAAATTCCAGATTACCTCCTGAGTGTTGACCAACCACATCTAAGGTGTTTTCTCTGACAGTACATTTGTCTTCAACTTCAGTACTATCAAATGCAATCTTCACATGATTCAGTGATTCATTCGCCATGTCTGGCAAAGATGTGGCTTGTAACACTTGTTCAATGTCACCACTTTCCAGTTCACTAGAAGAAATAGCTGCAGGAGATATCTCGTCACAAAATTTTGAACGTATCTCCTGTCCATGTAAACAGAATCCAACATGATAATTGGGTCATGCACAAAAGCAGATAAGACGTACACAAGCCCCAGTCCAACAGTTTAAATTTACCTCAACTGCATGTTCGCAGTGTTTATTTTCCTTAACTACATCAGGATTTTCCAAAGTTGTAGCCTCTGAGTAGTTGATGTGTTTATCAGTTGAAGTCGATGGAACACCTGAACTTGAAGAACTCCCTTGCTCAAGTATAGCAGCATTAGCAGTTTGAGAAGCATGTTGCTCGGAGTTCTTTGAAGCAAGCGCAGCAGTCAGGAAAGTTGCAGTTGTCTCCTGCAATATGGAAGATAAAATGAGCTAATTATTGACCACGCTTTGGAGACGTTTGATTTCTACAGAAAGATCTCTATCTAGATCTGCCTAAGAAAGATTGCGACAATTTGATACAAGAGCCTCATCAAAAGCAACCACCAAAATTGGGTCAGACGTTGGCAGCAGTAGATGAACTCTTGGTTTCTCCAATGCAACCACAAAGGAAGCAGAAACAAGATGTATATTAGAAAGATCTTTAGTCACTAAACGCGCCGAACATTCAAATTATGGAAGATAAGGTGTTTGTCTAACGCAATCATTCTACTGCACTGATTAAACCCAGAAAGAATATACTTGTTTGTTCAACTCAATCACAATCATCCTACTGCTCTGATTAAACCCAGAAAGAATATACTTGTTCAACTCAAGATTCCTTCCAATATTATCACACGGAAGAGAATGGTAACTGTTTCTAAATCACTAACACTTCCATTAAACCTAGAGCAGCTTAGCAGTAAGATAAATGTAAATATTGCTCTATAACCCTGATTGTAGTTAAGATTTGCCCAAGTTAGCTACAACTCTAAGAATTTTTTAATGTATTGTGTCCATCTGATACTAATTTGACATGATTAATTAGATGGAGAGAAAACCAGCATAAACAAACCTGAATATGAAGACTCAACCATGCCTTTTCAAGACTTGAGGCCAAAATTTCAGCAGTAACAAAGCCCTCTGGAAATTGTCACCAAAAAAGATGAATTTACAGAGGATTATATGTCACATATGATTTTCACGAATAATATAACTTTCAAAAACATATTCACAGAAACAACGTACCATTCTGCCAAAGTTGAACACCGTTGTACCCTATAGCCGTTATACAAGGCACGTAATTCTGTGGGTCTGTAGAGGTTGATGTAAAGACAGAAGCTCAAGAATTTCTAGATAGTGTTCAAGACTACTACTTCATAAAAGCAAAATGGAAAAAAAAGGGCTCTTAAGTAAGAAAGATATGATTAAACCTACTTATATAAAAGGCATAATGCATCAATAGTTCATATTCTAAATTTGGCGAACTGTTGAGCTCGAACTGCTATAGAAGCTTAAGCGTTTACAGAATAGCCCCAACAATGTCTATCATGCTTAACACTCCCCTCACGTGCAAACCCATGATTGCACATCGAGAGACAAACTAATGAGAAACAATTAAGGTGCACCATCACCAATTGTGCAATTAAGTGAGTGCAAATTGAACTATTATAAAAGGGGACCAAAAAAGCAAGCAGGAAGAATCGAACTCAGGACCTTGCGCAACAAGATCTCTAATACCATGTTGAGTTACCATCTGCTCTAAAAAGCATAATCTGTTGGATAATGGGCCCATAATGGACATCATTAACACTAACAAATGCTTGCCTTCTAAGAAAACTCCAATACTTTAAGGCCACTTCAAACGAGGATTTGCACTATTGGGTACTTTATTTTATTATTTGGACAAGTAAAAGCATATTAAAGAAACACACCCGGGAGAGCGAACATGTGTAACCAGATTAAACCTGGAAATTCCCCCAAACTAGATTAATCAAAATCATCAATGAAATTAAGCCTGAAGAAACATAGACAAGCCTCTAAATGTATGTTCAATCATTTCCAACCAAATGAACCATGCAAGACACAGAGAGGAGCCATTTTGCAACACTTGAGCAAAGATTACTGAGAACACCCTGAGGCTATGTTACGTGAACTCGGTACGAGTGTCCGAATCGGATACGTGTTCAAGTGTCGTACTCATCTAATTTTAAAAATGCAAGACACGGGGACACGGAAAAATGTTCATATTTGTTATTGCTTGGTAGTTATTTCGAAGGTAAAAAGGTGTTATGTGTGATGCACTTGGTTTTAATTGACAACTTGTCTCCTATCAAAGCAATAACTAATTAAACAAAAAGCCATATGTAGTATTGATAATGTCACATCCTATGAGATGTGTCGGACACATATCCCATACCTATATCCAAGTGTCGAGTGGCCGACACGGGTACTTCACGCAAACCGAAGGGTCCATGTAACATAGCCCTGAGGTCCATCTCCAAAAGAGGCTACTAATCTTCTGAGCAAAACCCAGGGTATGCCATAAGAATTGAAAAGAAAAGTCAAAATTTCTTAGGCGAAAGAACAATGGAAAAACAGGTGGTTAACAGTTTCTTCTGCTGCCAGACACATGCAACACGTGTTCACAATAATCTGATTTCGTCTCTTTAAGTTATATTGATCAGGATTTTGTCTGAAGATGCAAACCAGGTGAAAAAAGCCACCTTAAGAGGGCTTCTGTTTTCCAGGCTGCCTTCCAAAGGAAAGTGCTAACATGACCTCCTAAAACAAGAAGCTGGTAATAGGACTCAGGAGCCCTTCGAGGATAACTCCCACTTCCAATCGTCCCAAGTGTTGGCATAGATTTGAGAACATTAAAGAGTTAAGAAACAGAATCCAATTTCGAGTCTAGAAAGTTCATCCGAAATGGGTGCCCATGATACACCACTTGCTTAAAAAGAGGGAAATGAAGAAACAGCACCAACACGACCAACGGCAATATTAAAAAAATCGGGAACAAGTCTGTAAGAGGAACATCGCCACACCAATGATCGAGCCAGAATCTGGTGCATTCTCCAGAACCAACTAAGAAAATAATCTGCTACGAGAACTTGTCCCAACCATTTCTAATTCTCTTCCACAAGCAACTGCCATTGGATGTAGTACCCTCCTCAGAGGTCCAATTGCCCCTATATTTACACGCCCTAACATTTCTCCAAATAGAATACGTATCGGCCTCGAACCTCCCCAACCATAGCAAGCAAGGCCATATTAAACAGCTCTAAATTTCTAATCCCGAGACAAACACCTGTACCGCAGCACATACTGTTTTCCAAGAAACGAGACGATATTAAACTCATCACCTAAAACATCCCACAAGAATTCACATTGAAGCATGACAAGTCTCTTCACTACAGATTTTGGTGTTGGAAATAAAGACAATGTAGGTGGGGTCATCAGAAAGAGTGCTACGAATTCAGGTGTGTCCGCCTTCCACGGATATTGGCGTTTTCAACTACTTAACCTTTCGTCAACTCATTTCAAATTTTGCCCTAGTGTCTGAATACATATTTCCACCCAAATAGCTAATGACTAAAAAGAAGCACCCAAAGGCAACCCCAATAGGGCAATAGGTAATCGGAAAAAACTTTTTACACCCACATATAGCAGCAAAAGAATCAATGTCAGGGACCTTACGAGCAGAAGTTGGGTCACTCTTGCCCAAATTAACCTTTAGTCCACAGACAGCTACAAAAAATGGAAAACTAAAACAAATGTTCAACAGATGACTTACATTCTCCCCACAAAAGATCAAAGTATTTTTGCAAACAAAAAGTGAGACACTTCGGCAGCAGAGCTCCCAAATCCTTAACTATTCATTGAAATTTAAAATCTCACTGAAGAACTGCAAGATAGTATCTACTTTCTCCATTTTGCACAAAAACCATCCTATCCAGGGAATGCAGCCGAAATCTTCGGTCATCGTGATTGAAGGCCTAGTTATTATCCAACTTACATGCTAAGTCCAAACGAACAACTTCTTTGCCTAGCATCAAACCATTCAGAATTTGCCTAGCTTCACAGAAGCAAGCTGTGAACTCGATATAAACTTATAGATCACCTCTTGCAAATGAGGCCAGAAGCTGGGGAAAGATCTTATATACACGTCCATTTAACTAATAGGACGGAAGACTTGAAGGTCCGATTCACCTCCTCTATGGGAACTAATAATAAAAGAAGCATTGAAGTCTTCTTGAATCTCCCAGTTGCAAAGAAATGAAAACCAGCAGAAATAACATTACGTTTCAACCACCACCTAGCAATTCTAACAGAAAGCAAAATTAGTACCAACCAATCCAGATGACTTGTCACCAAAACATGATTGCACTGTCTGAAAGATTCCCTCCTCATCAAAAGGTCGTGTCAGCCACGCAAGGTCCTTGTCCGAAGTACTATCATTTGCTGAACCCTCTAGCCTTGGTCTCTTATCCGTCTTCTGGATTAAGATTTGATAGAAGAGAACGCTATCATAATTAATGATTTGACCATCTGTGAGAACAGCAATCCTGTGAAAAAACTTAGAATTCCTGTCACCCTCCTTGATGCATAGCTCCTATTGACTTCTGCATCCGACTAATTTTCTCCAAATGACCTTCTAATTCAAATTTTAACCCCTCGTGATTGTCCTTATAATCAGAAGAAAACCCCCCATGTCCTCTTTGATATCAAGCTCCTTGAGCTCATCATTGTTTCTGCTCTTTCACCAATCAAGATTTCCATAGTCTTCGCAGTTCCGTTCCTTAAGGTCTAGAGTATTCAGTTTGCGAGCTAGTACAAAGTGGAACCAAGTCTTTACCTACTATTTGTAACCACATAATCAAATTCAAAGTCACCCCCAATACAGCACCAGAGAAGCCGCTTATCTTGAACCTCTCTTAAATCCTCCCACAAAGAATTCCTCTGTGCACCATCACTTGGAACATATACACCGAGAAAGCCACTGAAAATCATCTTGCACCCATGGAAAAAGAAACAGAAGCCTAGTGTCTTCCTGCAAGTACATCTTTTGTGCAGGACATCTTTTATGAGTAATAATAACTCTTGCGTGCCAGAAGACTAAAATACTACCCAAGGCACAAGCCGAACTTAGGATACGTTGTAAATCAACACTGCCTCTGCATTCTTCTCTCTTTTTCTCCCTAAAGCTTTCTATCATTTCTAGCTTACTCTCTTAAGTCTACCTTCTTTCCAGCGCCAGTTCATCTCCCTATGGATTCATTGCACCAGGGATATACCTAGAGGTTTCCTTGACCTTTCACTTTCTACCATTAGATTCAAAGAATCAGTAGAACTCCTCAGCGACTTACTCAAGTATAAAAGGAAGGCTTAGCTTGCCTTTGTTTGTAATCACATGGGAGTGCATTTTGTGAGTACTGTTCCGAGTGCATTTCTGAGGCTTTCTTGTGTGCGATTGTCTGTGGTCAGTTTGTTTGTCAAAAATTGCTTTTTATTCGAGCTTGTCCATGCTAGAAACTCGACATTTGGAAATTTTTCCAGACAGACACAACGCGCATGTCATCGCTTAGTGGATGGGCCGCGTGGCATCCTCTACCATATTCATGACTACTCTAGTTTCTTTTGCATACTGTAGCGTATTCCAGAATACTAGATATTACCCCAGAATATTTCGGAATGTAATTGTACACCGTAGGATAGGATTAATCTCAACCATCCGTTAGGGAGGTGCGACCAAACCATTAGTGAGCATTGTACTTGAGTGTTATCAATACGAAGCTTTCTCTTTATGTGCTTTCTATCTCTCTCCTTAAACTTTATAACGGTTGGCTTGGGTGACTTAGCAACTCACAAGTGGTGAAGTTGACTAAGGCCACACAGGGAGCTTGTCAATTTACAAGTCTGTGACAGGTGGTATCAAAAGGGGCAGCACTTCCGTAGTTTTGAAAATTGGAAAGGACAACCACGAGAGTATGGTCAACTACAAGAAAATGATCGAAAAGGAGAACACATGCAGAAAGGATCGAGGCAAGTCTCCTGATGCTATCTTTGCTATGGAAGGTCGCACGGCCAGATACGAGGTCGCTATGGCACCGAAGGCGGGGTTGGTGCCAAGGTGGAGGAGCTCCACGAAGGCATGCTCGAGGCCGTTACGTCCAGTAGAGACTCGTGGCGGAATAACTACATGA
Organism: Escallonia rubra; assembly: GCA_033065855.1. Taxonomy (NCBI): domain Eukaryota; kingdom Viridiplantae; phylum Streptophyta; class Magnoliopsida; order Escalloniales; family Escalloniaceae; genus Escallonia; species Escallonia rubra. Next base: position 19,875 of record JAVXUO010001577.1, read on the forward strand.
GCTTTAACCGAAAGGTATTGGAAGCCTTGGCTAGTTTCCAGGCTCAATTCAATAAAATGAAGGCCAACTTGAAGGAGACAAGGTCAGATTGGCCTATGCGCAAGCGTGCAGTGGCCGTCGGTGGAGATCATACCACCACCCATGCCCGCTCTACCCAAAGATTATCGAGGCGCCTAAACCTAAGTGAGTACGACTGCAAGTGGGATGCCAAGGAAATTAACAACTTCATGTGGCATCTGGAGCGTCACATTGAAGCCCTAGACTTGGAGGATCGCACGAAGGTACGGACCGCTACTCTCTATCTCACCGACATAGCCATGGTGTGCTGACGACATAAGCATACGAAGATGGATAAAGGTATGTGCACTATTACTACTTGGGAGACATTCAAGGCGGAACTCAAGAAACAGTTCTACCCCGAGAATGTCAACCACGATGCCTGCAAGAGGATGAAGAAATTGAAGCATATTTGAACGAGCACTCCAATCTCATGCTCTAGATCACTAACGAGTGTGGAAGACTTACTTTTCAATTTTTTAACAGTCTCAAGCCATGGGCAACCAAAGAACAACTTTGCTATAGGATGAAGGATGTGTCCATAGCACTAAGTTGGCGCAAACATTGGTGGAGTTTCCTTTGAGCGACAGGGCCGAGTATTTCAAATCTAAGAGGAAGAAAGGTGACGACGTCGAAGATGGCGGAGACAAGGGGTTGAAACCAATGGGTGGCAAAGATGGAGCGAGCAAGAAATTCCATCACAAGCATGACAACGGAAGAATTAGAGGGAAGCCAGACATGAGCCTGGCGACACATGTTGGGGCCTCATTCAGCAAAGGGGTGCCCAAAGAAGAAGGTACTCAATGCCATCATCGAGGAGGAGAAGCGGGAGGAGGCCAAGATGGGGTGTCTCAAGCTAGTCAACTCCCAGTAAGCAAAGCCAATGATACTACAGGTAGGTGATCGCGCTCTCGTGTATGTCGAGGTCCGTACCAACAGCAAGATGACTGATAGCATGGTTGAAACCGAGTGTCACACAAATTTGAATATCTCGAGAATGCACAAAGGTTGGGGTTGGACGTGTTTGGGCAAATGGATGGCTTGAGACGGTAACTCTCAAGCCAAGCCCTTAAACGGAGAAGCTTGAGGTGTAGGGCTACAACCTACCACTTGGAGTGGCAAGGTAGACTTTTCGGTCGTATCTATAGGTGACATTGATGTGGTGGTTGGCATGGAGTTCTTACGACGGTTCAATGCCTTCCCATGCCAGGTGTGCATTTTGGAGGATAGACCACACATAATCCCAACTATGACACTGATAGACAAGGCCGACTGGGTAGCGATGTTTCTTTCGGTGATGCAAGTCAAGAAAGGCTTAAAGAAGCAAGAGACTTGGTTGGCAACTCAGAAGGTAGATGGAGGCACGGAGGACAAGGATGGGGAACCCCCAGAGGCAGTCAAGAGGATCCTTGAGGAGTACAAGGACGTCATGCCACCTGAGTTGCCTAAGAGACTACTGCCGAGGCGTGAGGTGACCACAAGATCGAGTTGGAACCAGGACCTCGGCGACCCGCCAAGGCACCTTACCGGATGTCGCCGCCTGAGTTAAAGGAGCTAAGGAGGCAGCTTAAGGAACTGCTGGATATGAGACATATCCAGTCTTCCAAAGTACCATATGGAGCACCTGTCTTGTTCCAGATGAAGCACGATGGGACGCGTCACTTATGCATCGACTACTGTGCTCTCAACAAGGAGATGGTAAAGATTAAGTACCCTACCCAATCTCATTGCCGATTTGTTCGATCAACTTAGGCAGGCTAAGAACTTGACTAAGCTAGCTACGGTCGGGGTACTACCAAGTGCGGATTGCCAAAAGAGAAGAGACAAAGACTACGTATGTGACTCAGTATGGTGCATAAGAGTTTCTTCTGTGATGCCTTTTGGCCTTACCAATGGCCCCGCCACCCACGTGAACAAGATCTTCAGTCCCTATGCGAACCGGTTTATCGTGGTGTACTTGGACGACAATGTCGTCCATAGTAACACACTCGAGGAGCATGTCGGACAACTCCAGACCGTGTCCAAGGTACTTAAGGAGAATTAGATGTATGTCAAGAAGGAGAAGTGCTCATTCGCGAGGAAATAAGTGCAATTTCTAGGACATGTGATCAAAGGAGGGCCAGCTCATGATGGACAAAACGAAGGTGAAGGCAATTGAGGAGTGGGAACCAACCAAGTAAGGTACCAGATTTACGGGCTTTTCTTGGTCTTATCAATTACTATCTGTGGTTTATCAAGGGATATTCTGCCAAGGCAGCACCACTACAGACTTGCTCACGAAAAACAAGCCATGGGAGTAGTCGGCGCCGTGCCAAAATGCCTTAGATAGTTTGAAGATGGCAGTGATGGAGAAACCTAACTTGCTGCTACTGGATTACACCAAGCCTTATGAAGTGCATACAGATGCATCGGATTTTGCAATTGGAGGGGTTATAATGCAAGAGGGCCATCCTATTACGTACATGACATGGCTTGCGCCCTGCCTTCGTGTGAGGAGGCATTATTTGCTCGGGTCCAAGTTCTTGGTGAAGACAGATAATGTGGCAACTAGTAACTTTCAGACACTGAAGAAGTTCAGTCCCAAGCAAGCTCGTTGGAAAATTTCTTTGCAGAATTTGACTGTGTTGGAGTATAAGCCCGGAAGGCGAACCTCGTGGCCGACACACTTGGTCTTAAGGCAGAGTTGGCCGCCCTTTCTAAGACACATAGGGAGTTACTCAACTTAGTGCGGGAAGGCTTAGAACATGATCCTTCGGACAAGAGACTTGTGGAATTTGCCAAGGGAAGACAAAGCAGTTTTAGGTGGAAGACAGCTTATTTCTGACTTCAGGTCGGCGGAAGTGGGAAAGCCTGCGAAGACCTGTCTTGTGTGCCAACAAGACAAGGTGGAGAACCACGTTCTTGGGGGGGTGTCAGTGTGGACTACATCTCAGCTTTGCCAGCCTCGGAGGCGTCAGAAAGCATTTTGGTGGTGGTCAATCAATTTTTGAAGTATGGCACATTCATTTCTGCCTCGAGGAACTGCACAGTGGAAAAGGCAGTCAATTTGTTCTTCAAGAATGTGGAAAAGTATTGGGGCCGGAAGACGATTGTGAGTGATCGTAACCCACGATTCACAGGGAGGTTCGGAGCTCTTTGGCTTAATTGGGTTGTCTCTACACTTCTCTACGAGCTTCTATCCACAAACCAATGGCCAAACAGGAGCGGATCAATGCACTCTTGGAGCTGTATTTGAGGCACTTTGTGAGTGCTGACCCTCGAGATCGGGTCAAGTTGCTTGATGTGGCCCAATTCTCGTATAAGTTGCAGCGGAGTAAAGCCACGAAAAAGAGTTCATTTGAATTTGCGACGGGGCAACAACCACTCGCTCCACACACCCTTGTACAAGGCTATAAGATAAAGGCGTTTGCCATCGCTAAAGGATGTGTTGATGACCACAGTCAATGGCGGAACTACATATGTACGAGGGGGGGCTAATGCACCCCCTCAGATTTTGAAAAAAAACACATATATATATATAGTGTTTTTTTTTTCATTCGCAACTTTCCCTTTCTCTCTCTCTCTCTCTCTCTCGGCTCTCACAGTCTCACTCAGTCAACTCTCACCAGACCGGAGTCACAGGCTCACCGCTCACCTGCAGGGGCTCACGGAAGTGCGGCTCTCACTCTCTCAGTCACCGCGGCACGCCGGCACAACCCACGGCCACCGGTCATCGGCTCATCGCCTCATCGGTAAGGTAACGCCGGTTGCCGTCAAGTCAAGGTCTCACGCCTGTCGAAGTCTGGAAGCCCCGATTCCGAAGCGCGAAGCCGGCGAAGGCCCTCCCCAGTCCGGCAGTCCCTACCCCAACTCCGGCCAGTCCCCACCCAACTCCGGCGACTCCGGCCAGATCAGATCTGGTAGATCTAGCTTAGATCTACCGTCTACGAGCCGACGGACGAACCGAGGAAGTTCCGCCACTGCCGGTCGGCGGTCACGGCGCCTGAAATAGTGAAATTGCAGATCTGACTTTGAGTTTCAGTCACCGGTGGTCACGACGAAGAACCCACCGCCAGCGATATTGCGACAACGACGCCGTTCTGATTTCTGAGGAATGAGGTCAGTGTGCATTTTGAACAATTTCTTTTGCTATTGAGAATTGATTATTTGATTAATAATTTTAGGTTGTTAGTTGTGTATTTGATAATTTAGATTATTAATTGATACTTTATGGATGTTAATCGTGCATTGAGCACTTGAGATTTGAGATTGTTGATGGAGGATGGGACCCAATTGGATTTTTATCTCATTTGAGCATTGTTTATTTGATTGATAATTTTAGGTTGTGTTAATTGTGCATTTAAAAATTGAGATTATTAATTGCGGATTATATGTTGTTAATTGTGCATTGAGCATTTGAGAATTGAGATGGTTGATGGAGGATGGGACCCAATTGGATTGAGATGTCGGATATGTGATTTAGTTGAATGGTAGGTTGAAATTAGGTTAATTAGGTTAACGTGATAATAAAACATGACTGGAAAAGTAAAAGAATAAAATATTTGTAATTAACTAGGTTATTTGATTGATAATTGATGGTAAAATATATTTTTTTTCAGAATGGAAAAGTTCTTTCCAAAGAAAGCAAAGGTGAAAAAGTTATTGCAGTCTAATAAGAATGAGGGTAGAAATCAAGATATTATTCAACAGTCTCCGATTCCAACAGTAAGGGGCAAGGCTCCCATTGTGTATCGTGATATTCATTCCGGACATTCAAGCAGAGTTAGCGATGAGTTCAACTCTGACGAGCTTATTGCGGATCCTGGGTTGCGTCCGAATATTTTGAATTATGGTCCTAATGTTCGAGATAAAGTTCGACAAGCGTATTGGTTGAAAAGTCCTTGCCAACCTCGTCACCACAATTTTCCATTTACACAATTCGGAACTCAGTCTCGTCGATTTGTTTCTTCTTGGTTTGACATTTATTCGAGTTGGTTGGAATATAGTGTAGCAAAAGATGAAGCATATTGTTTGTGTTGCTACTTGTTCGGAAGTGCTCATGGGAGCAAGGGGGTGGTGGTACTTCTGTTAGGCATGGTTTTAACGATTGGAGAAAGAAGGAGAAATTCCAAAAACATGTTGGAGAAGTTGGCAGTGTACACAACCTTGCTTTAACTAAGGGTCAAGCCTTTGATAACCCTCAGCAGAGTATTTAAGTAGTTTTGTCCAAGCAAACAGATGAAAGTAGGGTTCAATACCGTACTCGCTTGACTGCATCAATTGATGTTATTCGATTTCTCTTACGTCAAGGCTTGTCTTTCCGTGGGCACGATGAATCTGATGAATCTGAAAATCAGGGAAATTTTCTAGAACTGTTAGAGTTTCTTGCTGATCACAATGAAAATGTGAAAAACGTCGTGTTGTCGAATGCTCCTCAAAATCAGGAAAAAGTCGTGTTGACTTCGATATATTTTGAGCCCCCCCCGGGATGAAATCCTGGTTCCGCCACTGACCACAGTAAACCAGCTTTAGAGAAAGAAGCCTTGGTTCAAGATCAAGCAACAATTGAAATCACAGTAAGCTCCATCGTGGCTGATCCTAACGAGGTGTTATGTGCAGAGTCGAATTCGGGAGCTGATAGTCATTCGCGTAGCTTAATAGTCAGGATATAGAAAAAAGTACCCAGCATTTTAAAATCTGAAGGTAGCAAACTCGAGATCGTGGTACAAGATTCTAAGTAACTGGAGGATAAACTAGAAGGGAAGCTAGGGGGACCAAGCTTTAGGAGACAAGTCCTAAACACAGCACGTCATGAATCATCAAGGTGAGTGAGAGGAGACAGCATATCTAGCATTCATGAAGATATCCAAACAAGTTCGAAAGCTCGTCGAAGACAAGTATACATCACGAAACGTCCAAGGTGCTTAATATAAAGCAAACATGAAAGCGTCGAGTGAGAGTGGATGATGGAAGCTCAGCATGGAAGGAAACCACATGCTTAAGTTCAAAAATAAATAGCCAGCATTGAGGGGGAGTGTTCAAAATCAACACTGATTCTCCACCCTTCTCTCTCTTTCTCTCCAGAATTAGCTATCATTCTCTAGCTTACTCTCTCTAAGTCTCCTTGTTTCCATCGCCTCTTCATCTCCTTATAGGTTCATTGCACAAGGGAAAGATACTAGAAGTTTCTTATGAGGTTTCCTTGTGTGTGGATATTTATGGTCAGTTTATGTGTGAAACACTTGAAATTGTATAAGTTTTCAGCCATACAATAAAATTGCTACTACTTGGGCAATCAACACTAGAAGCTCCATAGGAAACCCCATTCAAAACATCTCATGACCCAAAAAGAGCGAACCACATCTTTATAGATGTCCTTCAAGTTGTTTTCCTGCAAACAAAACCAAATCTGGCTGCACTCTTCTAAGAAATATGTTAATTACGTCTCTTCTTGACATAGCATTTCAGTCATTCACAGTCCAAGATACTATGTGAAGTCTCATTGAAAAAAAACGAGCATCCCTTTCAGAACTGTTCTACCTTCATAATTCACCAAGAACACTAATTCTTTTCACTCTGTCCAGCTGTAGTAAGTTTCTTCTTTGACATCAGGCCAACCCTATCCTAAGAGCTCCTAGCAATCTCCAAGTCTTCGAATAAGGCTATAGCCTTTTCCTTGTTACCATCACATGAAGGATTCTCCTAGGTTTTGTTGGTTTTTACTAGAATCTGTTCTCGCTAGGATAGATGAAATCGTCCACAAGAAGTGATGCAATGTTCCCCTTTAATGCGGCATTTTCTGAGCAAAATGAAAGGAAGATAGCACTGAACCTCACAGCTTTAGCAGAGAGCCCTGATAGAACTGCAGCTCAAGTAGACAATATATATAGAAAAAACATGTGTACAAAGCAAGAGCTGCAATCTCAAAAGAATGGTTATGTCGAGGGGCTATGTTACATGGACTCTTCAAAATGCATGAAGTACCAGTGTCGGACACTCGACACTCGGACATGGGTATGGGATATGTGTCCGACACATCTCATAGGATATGCCACTAAGAACACTATCTTCTAGTGGTTCTTTTAGTTCATTATTGCATTGAGATGATATTAGTTTCAAAGTAAGACAGTATGCACCACATAAAACACCATGTTAACTAAGGAATAATTAAAAAGTAACAAGAGATAGGAATATTTTGTCGTGTCCCCGTGTCTTGGGTTTTGAAAATTAGACGAATCCAACACTTGGACACGTATCCGACTCAGACACTTGTACCGAGTCCATGTAACATAGTCGAGGGGTGAGTCACGAGTTAGAAATAAGCTAAGCCGGACGTCTTCTTTTTTTTTTTTTCCAGAAAGTGAATCAGCTAAATGTGAACAACCAGTAGCGAGTAAACCTAGACAAAACCCCCTGCTCGAACTTGACGTCAATTTATCATAGATTTGTGGCTAAATCTTCTGCTTTCATGATTATTAATTAACTAAAAAAGCTAAAATAGGTATCACTCCCTATACACATTGAGCATAAATTATTCCCACGCGTCAATTCTAACTACAGTTTATCAAACAATGAAATTCATTTCAGAGAACATTGGTGAAAAAGGAAAAAAGGATACATATTGCAGAAAACTGTGCTGCATCAGAACTTCCCTCTGAGAAGTGTAACAAAATGCAGTACTTTGATAATGACTCCACCTGAAACAGCATCTACCTATGAGAACATTGGTGAAGACAATGCTTTGTTCAGTTCGGCAATAAAGGAAAACTTGTTAAACCTACACTTGAATCCGTCCAAAAAGACCTTTCCATAGCAGATGATTCTGGATTATCACCTGTTAATGCAACATCAGAATTTTCAACAGATTTCATAACAGAAATATAAAAATTCAAATAATTAAAAATCGCAAATTGACTGAAACTAAGTGTCGCACTAACTGAAGCATCTAACATCAACTATGATTTACCAACTATGAAGCACAGATACAAAACTTAGTTCGAAGTATTAGTGTCAGGGGCATATTGGGAGCAGATACTCGGTGGATCACTCGGGTGCATACCTGTCTCAATTGTTTGTTATTAATTTTGTCGCAGACAGCTCACTTCGGCACCTTGGAGGCTGTGGACTGTGGGTCCTTTCTGTCAATTTGATGTGCCAAATGAACCCAGATGTGTCTTTGATGATGACGGCAAAAATGTATGCCAAAAATGCTAAGATACTTTAATTTCAGGCTTGTAAGAGTTTAATTTCGAAAATGGTCCATTCACATTGACCAGCACTGGTCTTGGTGCATGCAGCATATACCAGCGGTCTCTCTTGCTTGATAAAAATGGAAACAATAAAAAGCTGGCTATGATTAGGTGTAAGCCAATAACACGTCAATTGTTTTCATAAATTCCTCAGTTTTTGCAACTTAATAGCCATGATTGCCAAAGTGAGACACCCCTTGTGTATCAAAATCCCAGTTTTGCATATCGTGCATCCTAAGATAGAAACAATACTTTGAATTACATAAAAATATGGACGTTTCAGAAAAATACACATCAAAAATAAAATCATCTTGCATCGTAAATCTAGTCCAACGCTTTTGAGTACTTGGTCCAATTGAACACGTCGTTGCAGATGACAAAAATTTTAAGTGAAAGACCAAACAACTATAAAGAATTGAATTGCGGCTGGTGAAGTCAACTTATGTACAAATGAATAGTCCATAAACTAATACTTCACAAGTATTTAAGCACAAACTTGTATCCATCCTAAGTAGAACATTTCATGTAGTATTATCAGAAGGTCATGTGTATCAGAAGTCCGTATCATCAAATACACACTGAATAGTAGATAAGCTTCTCAGTCTGAAATGACTGATAACAAGGAACTGTAAACATCTGTCGGTGCAAGCACATTCATTTTGAAAACAATATTAATCTTACCTAGCCTCCTCAAGGGGAAATAATTAGACTTCATCATGGAATGGAAGTACAGATAAGACAATAAATGGAAAGATATCTTCGAGGAATTGGGCTTCATAAGACTCATAAAGAGCGCTCTCAAACTAAAAGTCCGAACAACATCATTACAGGATATTGTATCAACCAAAAGAACGAGCCACGAGATAGCTATCATAGCTTAAAGGTCAATCAACACTAAAGGCCATTTAATCATCTAGCATGGCGGCTAAGCATCGATCACAGCCTGGAGACCAGTTGCCCCTCGAAACCCAGAGGCTAGTAATCTATCGTGCTCAAGGTCCTAATAAAAGAATGCATAAGCCATTATGACGTAAGAGTGCAATAACATATGCAAGCACAAAAATAGTTTAGGTGTGCTATTTAAATTCAAATAGGTGAACTTATTGTACTAGAAAACAAAGCACTTTCAAAATAACCTTCATATCCTAGCAAAATAATCCTCTTTGACACCATATAATCAGTGGGAAGTCTTGATACTTGTGTCCGTTGTTCCTAAAAAGGATCCTGTTTCAAATCAATATTTACTTCATACCAGAGAAACCGTTGCTATCTGCTCCCTTCCTTAGCAACCAAAAGATTCCTTGGTGATTGTCCATATCATGAAGTATAAGGGGAGAAATCATTGGCTAAAGTTGAATAATGTTCTTGGTGCAATGTAATATCTTCTAACTTCTATTGGATGTTAACGTTAAAACAATACAATGTGGTATCATGCTGTGTGAGTTTGCCTAACCCTTTAATGGTACGAAGCATGACTTCTTTGTTATTCTCTTTCTTACTCCCAACAAATAGAGCTATAAGTTTCCTTCACCTAAAACCATTATGAAATGATAAGCCCCAACATTTCCCCCTTCTAGTCAATCGACGTAGGCAACCTAAAGGAACTCGATCAGCCTCTGCCTATTGTTGATGGACACTAGTAACAAACCAGAATAACGAGCAAAAGCTTTGTTTTCTACTGAACCAACTCATAATTAACACCGGCTTTTCTGTTTTAAGGCTTACTCTGCATCGGAATCTCCATCTCAAAACAAAAGCACCTCATGACTACAGACATATATCATAACTCCCAGATTTGCAAAATATCTACTTTACTACAACAGGCAGAAACTTCTCAACTTCCAGACAAACACCTGACAGGAGGTTATAGCCCCATCACTTATGTTCCCTGAAGCACAGGTGCTACTATATGGGTGAAGCACTAGGTCGGGTGCGGGCCGGGCTGGGTCGGGTACGTATGGGATTTTGTTGCTTTATTTCTTTTATTTCGTTATTATTGGGTGCGGATGGGATACGGAACGGGTGCGTATCGGAAACTTATGGGTCGAAACATAATTTCTGAAAGAATTTTCGAGGGTCAGAGCGTAAATAAGAAACCTATACTAACCTAATGACCAATAATTATGTTTCTAAGGTATTCCTATCCTTTCTTATTTTCTTTTCTTATTTTTTCCTATTGGAAAAACAAAAAATCATTATTCGCAGGTACTGTTCAAAGCACCCTAAACAGCCCAAATCAGCCAACTAAACCACTCTTATCGTTCCTAAACCCTAACCCTAGCTTTTCAATTCAAAATCCTAAAAACCTAAGCCAATAACCTTAAATAGCCCTTATTAAGGTCCGTCCTACATCATTATGCTCCAAATCTAAATCAATTCGATCTCAACTTGTTTGGGTCATTTAAGGAGACTACTGCTCTTCACGTCTAGGTCTTAACTGTCGTTCTCTGTATATGGGAGAATCATCCTGCCGGCAAGCACTTGGTCTTGTTAATCAATTAAATATTTTCAAACTGACCCCAGAATATTTGCATATTTCTACTGAACTCCAAAGCTTACTATTTCATTCAAATAAAACACTTCGAGTAACAGTGTTCCTTGTTCTCAAAATACAATATATATTAAAACATATACTGAGGCATATGACATTTTTTCATTATTGATTTGCATACATATAACAATAAACATTCTAAAATCAAAGGTGTCCTATGGTGTCCAAAGTCTGAATTTTCCGAAAATGCAGTGTCCGGTGTCCCAGTCGGCGCCGGACACGGATTGTGCTACTTAGATAAATATGCTTATTTTGACATTGAAAGCAAGCAAAGTCCTTAAAATCCTTCTGGCGGCAGTCCGTAGGAGCATCACCACTTATATGGCGAAGGAATGTTCTAAGTTCTCTTTCTTTTACTGCCTACGTGAATGTTTTAAGTCCTCTCTGCAATAGTAGGTAAGGATGTGTATCTGATTAATGCAATTAAATTCCAAAAGCAATCCATGTTTCCACGATTGATGAAATGTAGCTTTAATGCTAATCCAAGATTCTACGGAAGCTCTCAAAAAGACAAATTACAAGTTTTACATACAATGTGTTTCAAATACTCCCATATTAAGTACAAGGCACGTGATTTGTAACTATGTACCTGAAATGTAAACCACAAAAAGTTTTTTCAGCCTCTTGGCTTCAACAATTGCTTCACCAATGGACCCCGTAAATGCAAGAGAGGCAATAGGCCGTTCCATCTGTTTGAACAACATGAGATCAAAACTATCAAGTCAGAGTACTAAGGCAAGCCTTTTATGATACTCCAATACGGAAGATAAGCAGTCATAGTTCACCAGACAGTAGATAGTGTACTATTAACTTTTCCAAGACCCATAATAACATCGATCATGGAGTTCCAAACTATATAGCTCAATAAGTGATAAAGTCGAAGTAAATGGCCATAGGAGGCAATAGTAGTATACAAATCCCAGCACCCAGCCAAAACGAATAATGAATGTGCTGTGGTCCTGTGGAGGAAGGGGGGAGGGGGGGGATGCAAATGCTAGTATAATTTGAGCGTGTGGCCAAGCATAACTTTTAAGAGATGCAGGCAGGATGAAAATTCTCATAAACAAAATTACAATACTAAGCACTACACAACCAATTGAACCTTCGTATCAAACAATTGACGACTTTCAGGAATAGTGCATTGCTTTACTGCTTAGCATCTATAGAACATTAATATTCATCGCATAAATACATAATATATTAAATTGAACAGGATACACTCATAACGTACTTTCTTGCTATTACCACCTGTATATGCGTCTATCATGTACGGCATATCTTATCACGACAAGTATATGCATCTAAATGTACTTTAAACAAGACAAATGTGTCTCTGTATTAGTTTACCATGATATACATCGTCGGGGCCCATTTTTCTGACAAGCGTTTTGAAAATACTGTTATGTAACATGTAGTTTCAGAGCGCTGATTTAGAAAATTCTTAGATTTGAGTCTCGAAGCTCACACTTGCACCTGTCAAACGTATGTTTAGGCATTGATGAGCCATTTACTATGTTGTTTCTACGTGGTGAACACCTTTTGTTTATTTTCCACGTGCGATAGACGGCTCGCATGTGACAAGAGTGTTGAGCATGAAATACTAGGAAGCACGAACACCTCTTCTGGATTGAGGTGCCGTGTCCAACACCTACCGAATTTATTAATTATTGGACGCGGAGTTTGACACCTTATGCAGAAGTTTTCAATAACTATGGGGCAAAACTGCAAAATTTCAACTTAACTTGAGGGTCATGATGGAGTATTAGGAAAAGTTGGGGTAATTTTATACATCAAAAGACTAGAAACCCATTCATTGATTGCATTCTTACCTTTTCTTCCAATCAACTATTGCCAAACTAAGAAAGAGTCAGGGCTCTTCAGCAAATGAAATCTACAGTTGGAAGACAAATCTCGCGATTGATGAGCGTGTGAAGGGAAGAGGTTGATGATGGAGATCCCTAGGACAAATGAAGGTGATGAGGCAATTGACGCTAGTCGAATCTTGGTGGACAGAAGAGAAGAAAGCCCTTTATGTTTTCTTTTTGCTTGTTTCTATGGGATCTTAAACTACATATTATTTATAGAAACTTGATTTCAAGTATGAATTTTATTTGTGGTTTCTTAGTTAGTATTTTACTATTTCATGAGGGCGGAGGAATGTGCTTGAAACTCAAATAAACACGCCCATACATAATACATATATATACATACATATATGTACGTATATATATATATATATATATACACACACACACACAAAAAAAAAATTATATATATATACACACACACACACACACAAATTAGCGGTGTCCCGCAGTGTCGAAAATTTGGTATTCTGAAAAATGTGGGGGTCCAGTGTCCCCGCCGTCAGTGTCGGTGTCGGACGCACAGCCATGTCCATGCTACTTAAATCAAGTACATTGTAGGTCCCATTTTCTAAGAAATTAATCTTGTGGAGAAAATTGTCATCTCGAAATATATATGCTTTTGCTCTGATCAAAAAGTTGTAAATATTCCAGCCAATTAGAACACAAATTTCACGTAGCATGCAAGTACGAACACTGCACCGTGCAAATAGGTCATTCTGAAAGAAAGTTAGGGCGCGCAACTGATGTTAGTTCTATACATGTCTATCACCTTTATGGTTGTCCATAACCAAATCTAGTAAAAAACATGTAGGTAGTTTTGTAAAACGAAAGTAGTGTTACACTAACTACCAAATAGGTTCTCTTTATTTATAGTACCGATAGCTAAGTACTATGTCAATCCTACAGATCAATCTCACAAGTTCTAGTCCTAACACGTCCATAAATTTAATTTCTGGCAAATAAAGCTTTCTTTCTACTTTTACAAGTGCTCTCTCGCTCTAATGTTCTAGGGGTGCACGGAAAATGTAGTTCAGCCTAAAGTTTACAACCACTATCTGGCAGCTTAAAGAACAAACTGATGGGGAATTACAAAATAAGAGATGCAACCAGAAAGAGAATTCGTGTCTATGGCAACCTTAGGCGTAAATGGTCCGCTACAGACAGATATTATACTTATAATAATAATTCAACTTCACTTGATTTAGGAGTAGTTGAAGGAGTGATATAAGTTAGGGATCTAATTAAATCCATTAGGTTTTAATTGATTTTCCAATAATTAGAAATTGGAATAAATTATTAGGTGATTATTGATTGTCAAATCTCTGACAGGGATTTGATTATTTTCCATTGTGGTATTTTGATTTCTCCTACACAAGGACCCTTGATGTACCAACTAATAAATTGTTGAACGAATAGAAGTATTGATTATTCTGTTTAGTCTCTCCATTTCAGTCTCTCCCTCCTTTGAGAGCCCCTCCTCTCCAAATCTACCACTAGCTTGTTCCACATCAAGTGGCACCAGAGCAAACTCCGATCCAAACTCAATACAGGGAAAGAATCAATTACTAAAACTATGTTGCTTGTACGAGCATCATCCACCGTTAAAACCACCATCGGTGCATCAAACCTCCAACACCCAAGAAAAACCATAACTTTCCACCACTGTGCAAGCCCATCCCAATCATCCCGATGCTGCATAAAAGGTCGTCATTCACAGTCAACCACATATACCGACCATGCACACCGACGCAAGTTAAAACCCACCCACCACATCCACCATCCAGTCATTCAAAAGAATATCACAAACTCAGCCGCAAGCAACCTTCAATTAAAAAACCGACCCACCAACCAATCAATCTCCCTTTGACCCACACATACAGCCGGCCCGCCATTTACATCCACCTACTTGCAACATCAAAGAAATACATTGTTGGTCCCAAGTTCAGAGAAATTAATTTCTTAACCATTTTTACTTAGAATATATATGTGCTTTTGCTCTGATCACAAAGTCGTGCATATGTGCCAAGCAATTAGAACACAAACTTTCATGAAAAATGCAAGTACGAAGCCTACATGTGATACCGTTCGAATAGGTCCTTTAGAAAGAAAGTTAAATTGGGCATCTAATATCCGTCTGTTCATATCTACACATATGTATCCTCTGTAAGCCTATACAAAAGCCAATTTAGCATACAATAGTCAACAGGAGATTTCACATATTCTAGGGGTGCCTGTGCAAATGAAAATTAGCCTGGTTTACACTTGATGCCCAGCAGCTGGAAGTACAAAGTGATGGGAACCAAGAAATGATATGTACACCTGGAAAGAGGATTCGTGACCATGACAAGAGCAGGCACAAAATTGGGTCTGCTATAGATACTTAAGGAATGAAATAAGCGTTGTGTATCTGATTGATTGTCCAATAATTAGGATCTGGGGAAATGTAGAAATATAATTACTGATTGTCAAATCTCTAGCTTAGGATTTGATTACGTTCCATTTTGGTACTCTGACTCTTCCTATGGAAGGACGCCTGATCTACCAAGTTAATCAGTTTTTGAATGAATTTGACCCCCGATGAATTTTGAGTATCTGTTTCTCACTCCTCTGGTTGATGTTTCTTGCTCCCCAAATCTATCCCTACCGCTCCCCAAATCTATCCCTACCGCTTCCAAAATCATCATTAATCTCATTTTGTTTGGACCTCTAAAAACCAATCAACATTTCAAAATCCTGTTAGTATATTAGCGCTAATGCGGCAAGACTTACACGTAAAGAGCCCATGCATTGTAAAGAAAACAGATAACCTACGGCTTTATAAATCTAGCACATGGCATATAAATTCGCGAGCATTCGATACAGATATACGCATGCATATAAATTCCCTAAGGCGAGTTCAATGACATGCACTTGCATAAGGAGTATAACACAAGTGATTGGCATAAACTATCATTGAACCACCAGGGCATGTACTATGATCAACAACTGCCCTCATTTCGCAATCGCAACACAAGCACGTCCAACAAAACCCTAATTGTCAGCATGTTTGAGAAGGATTCTAATGGTTACTGGCGTAGGTAATACGGAACCCAGAAGGAACGCCAATAGATTCAAGCCTCGATTGAAGGGTTGACGTGTGTGAAGGAGGGAGAAAGATCGTACCTTTTCTTGGGTTTCAAGAGAGATGATTTTGGCGAATACTTCTCTGTAATCCTCTGCCTGTGAACCGGATTAGTAGGTTTTTTACGGTATAATGGCTCATGGCTGTATACATTCGAGAAGTTTGCTGATCCGCCTGATCGGGATAAGAGTGAGTTTTTGCCCTTAATAACCTATTTTTAGAACTTAATTACTTTTTTACTTCATTTTGAACCTTATTCACCCGTGTACCCCTTTTTTAAAATCGCGGTTCTAAAAAGAGATTTTAACCGGAAAATCGTGCTTTGAAAGAACGTTTTCAATATGTTTACTTTTATTTGTCTATTTTAAACAAAATTGAAAGAACATGAAAAAAAAAGAAATTCTGAAATTAGAAGTCGCATTTTTAAAGCACGTTTTCATAAAATCGCGGTCTTTAATCGAGATTTCTGATAACAACAGAAATCTTGGTTTCTAACCGAGATTTCATGTTGAAATCGTTTTCAAAACCGCGTTTTCAATTGGCACATTTAAATCGTTTTCCAAAATCACATTTTGAAAAGAAATCTTGGTTTCAAAGGCTGTAAATGGAAATCTCAGTTTGTAACAGAGATTTCATGGTAAATGACGTTTTCAAAAGAAAACGTGGTTTCTAACAGAATTTTCATGTTGAAATCGTTTTCCAGAACTGCGTTTTCAATTGAAATCTTGGCTTCTAAAAGAAAAGTTCATAGCACGGTTGGCACATTTAAGTCGTTTTCCAAAATCACATTTTCAAAAGAAATCTTGGTTTCTAACCAAGATTTCAAAGGTCGTAAATGGAAATCTCAGTTTGTAACAGAAATTTCATTGTAAATGACGTTTTCAAAAGAAAATGTGGTTTCTAACAGAGATTTCACATTGAAATCGTTGTTCAGAACTACGTTTTCAATGGAAATCTTGCGAGACAAATCTTTTAAAATCTTGGTTCGTAAGCACATTTTTGTTCTTTTTTTGTTTGAAATCAATTAAAGCATGGTTTATAACAACATTTAAGCTGGATTTGCTTAAATTTAATTAGTAATTTCTAACCATATTTTCTGTTGGAATTGCTTTGTAACCATGTTTTATATTTAAATAGTAGTTTCTAACCACGTTCTCCACCATAAGCATCTTTTTCCATGATTATGAATGCTTTAATACAATTATTATCATTGATGTGGATTATTTTTCCGTATTATCTTGTAAACTTGTGTTTTTCTGTTAAAATTGTGTAGTAGACACCCAAAATTTAGTTTTTCTCCATACCGTGGCTTCTTGTTGGTTTAGTCAAGATGAAAGTATTTGTAATAAGGAGTAACCTAAGTATCATAATTTGTTCTACTTCTCAAATTTAAGTTTTTAGAGCATTTATTTTCGTTCTCAAATACATGTCCGGGTTTTCTTCGCTATAAAGTACATTAGTACATTAGTGACTAAGGAACTAACCTTTAACTGACGAATTGCATGGATAGGCACTTAAGCCGTTGATAGACTTTCCTTAAGCCTTTTCACAACCATAATGATTGGTAGCGAAACTTTAGAGGCATAATCTCAACTTTCAACAACTAGATGGTTTGAGAAAGTAAAAATGGACATAGCTTAAATGGTCATGTACTGCTTGTGACCAGTTACTGGAAAAAGGTGGGGGTAAAATTAGGATTTTGACACTAAAACAAATACGCGTTCATTGTTGGTTGTGACCATGTAGATGGTCTAGTGTCATGAAACACTTAGTACTCAGCCATGTTCATATTAATGACGTGCATTGTTGACCACTAATCATTTATAGTCATCTTCATCTGAACATTAAGGAAATACAACATATAAATTTTAAAAGTAAATTACAAAGAAGCAGCATTGTTGACATTAGGGGTGAGCAACAAACCGATAAAACCGATCCGAACCGTTCAAACCGTTGGAACCGAACCGATCGAATCTGAACCGTTGATGAGCTTGAATGGTTTGGTTTGAGATTTTCAAATCGAGGCCGGTTTGGTTCGGTTCACGGTTTAGGATTTCCAAACCGGTACTAAACCGAACCAAACCGAGGATTACATTATTATAAAAAATAATAAAAAAAAATATATATATATATATATATATATATACCTTACCCTGATTAGCTAATAACCAGGATAGAATAAAACATGCTCACCATAAATTAGCATTCTCTTTTAATTATACCCTTTCAAAGCCATTACTCACTATATATTGCATCATTTACACTATGGCTCCTGTAATGTAAACATGGAGCCAATAGGCTAGTTATATCCAGTATTACAGTAGAGTCAAGAATGATAAAATACGAGCCATGCCTACTTAAAGAAAAATCAACTAATAAAAACTTTAGAAAAGTGCAGATTTGTTAGATATTAAGACTTAGGAAATTATCTGTATTTTTTACTACCATTGTGATGCACACCCTCTTGGTCTAGTTTCCTGCTCAACTGTTAAGAAGTAAGTTTTGAAATTGGTGTTATGTTAATCCAGTAGTAATCATGTTGAAAGTCCAAACAATGTAGGAAAGAGAGCAAGTATTCCCATAAACCATGAGCACCCAAAAAATACGGTAGCAAAAAAAAGTTATAAATTAATCTTAAGAAAAGTTGTTATTGGTTATTGTTTTTTTTTTTTCTTGAAAACATAATAATGTTTAAACTACGCTCAAACCGATCCGAACCGTTCAATTTGAACCGTTCAAACTGAGGTGTCTTGGTTCGGTTTGGTTTAAGAATTTGTGAACCGAGGTTCATTGGTTCGGTTTGCGGTTTGACCCCCAAACCGAACTGTGCCCACCCCTAGTTGACATGACCACGCTGATAAACAGGTTAGTCTCAATACTGACCATATCCAGTCTTCTTCATCTGACATTGGAGCATCAGAAACAGATCCAGGTTCAAAGCTCATGTTCCAGTATACTTGTGCTTCATTGTTGTTGACATCTGCATGTGCATCACGTGTCATACAACATAAGTTATGTCTACTTTCACGAACTCTCATTCTATTGTTTTCTTCACGTATTCGATGCAGTGCCCTTTCAAGCTTCATATGTGTATTCCTAGGCATGTTGATTGCCTTTTGTCTAGGTACGGGTATATTCATGTGCCGTGAATCAGCTACTAAGACCTCATATTCATTCATCCGATAAGACCATTTCTGCATGTAATGTATTAACATAGCATGATGAGTAACGCAAACTTGGACGCAAAGAATAGTGAAATTCATCTTCGCCCGCCCAATAACGACCCATGGCTTCAAAAATGTCTCGTGGAGTATATGACATTTCCAGAGTTTTTATGCAACTAGGAGTATAGCACTCTATGCCTTTTGTCCTTCACCCACTACACGTACTTATATAAAGCTTGAAATGAGACCACTTTATTAAATGCTACAGGTTCAATTTAATGAGATGTGACAAGTCGCTGCAAGCTTCATTAAACTAGTTGATGAATAGTCTTTACAGATGTGTTCAATGACAGTAAATATAATAGCTCATTTAGGGGTCTATCAATCCTTGAACTGTCATTCCAGAGTGAAGGACAGTTCACCATAAAAGGTATAAATGAAATATATATAATTAGTCTTTCACTTTATGGAAAAAGGTCAGAATCAATGATGTAACACTTTACTGAAAAAGCCTTAGACTACTAACGAAAGAAGTTATCGGTGACAATTACACTTTTATTGTGGCAATAGATCAGAATCGTGTCGATATTTTTTTCGTCGACTTAGTACACCATGCCAACGGCGTGAAGTTTCGACAAGAAGCCTCATAATTATATTAGTTGTTTGAACACAAATTTCTGATCGACAAACAACTCTCTGTGAAAGACTTAAATCTATGTAGCTAGAGTACAAGTGACGAAAATGATCTCACTTTTCCCTTAGACAAAAGCACGTGATGTAGCATTTCACTAGAAAAATACTTCAACCACCAATTAAACAGGGTGTCAGTGACCAGAGACTTGTCCTGTTACCAGAGACTTGTCTTGTCACTGAGATGGGCAGGCTATAAGGGATTATAACACACCAATATATTGTGTATGTGTGTGTGTACGCTTATATATATATATATATATATATATATATATGTTAGTCATGCTGATCGCATTAGATGTACCTAAGTTAAATGGCTGAAGTTCCTGGTAGTTCTAGTTATCGGGGACGTGAGACTGTGTGGTTGTTGTGTGAAAGAAACGACGACTACAGACAAGTGAAGTAGACGGATCCGAGAGAGTATTATACATGTTTACGAAGAGAATGGGCATATCGAGTTAAAGAATCAGAAACACTACACCAAGATCTCACCACGCTGAGAGCACCTGTGCCGCAACATCGTTCACTTAGTATGTCGCGCCGTACTGTTAAGCAGTGTAAGAAAGCTGTGCGCCGAATTCGTATAGAGAATAACCGGATGTTGTTGCGTAGAAAACGATTTTACATGCTTCAACTTGTCGAAGAAATGGCCGAGGCTAGTGGGAGGCACCTCAGTTCAAGCAAGAGAAATAATATTTTAGCCAATGATCAGTACTTATATGATGAATATATGTCAAATGAAGAGTGATATATACCTCTTCCTACCATGTGTTAGGATTTTATTCCAACTATCAGTTTTTCACATGTCATTGTAATAAGAGAACCTTGTCGTTCTATTTGTCTGTTATTTTAAAGCATTTGTTTATGTACTGCTTCTGTTCCTAAAGATGTATTCTTTAGGTGCAAAAGAAACAAGTATGCTGAGGAATGATAAAAAACAGTATTAAAATAAGGGGCTATTTTAATCCTAACTTACTATGAGACGCTTTACATTTTATGTTCATTTTTGGATTAAATTTTAAACTTTTTTTAATATGACTTAATTATAAGTCAAACTTCTTCTCAGTTCCTAAAATTCATCTCACACTTTCTAGAATTATATACATGGCATGTAATTACACTACAAATAATTTGATAACTCCTATAATCGCTTCACATTTATCTGATGTACACCAATTTATCTCTGTAAAACAGAGTTATTTTCCCTAAATAATATTATTTTAAAACTTAAGAGACTATTTACTCTATTTTCAAACTTATTTACCCGCATACCACATTTTTTTAAATCGTGGTTCAGAACCGTGACTTCAAAGAGAAAAACGTGGTTTGGAACCACGTTTTCAATCTATATATATGTTTCCCATTTTATTTGTCTAATTTAAACAAAATTGAAAGAGAAAATCGGAAAGAAAAATATATTCTTTTGGGAAATATAAAATCGCATTTTGAAAGAGTGTCTTCAGAATAAATAACAACCTTTTGGGACAGACAAAAGTTGAATAATATAAATCACGTTTTAATAGAAATCGTTGTTCCTAAAGGCTTTTTCCTTTCAAGTCGTGATTGTTAACCACTACTATTTATGAAATGGAACCAAGGTTCAATAATATAAATCACGCTCGAAGAACACGTTTTCAACTGAAATCGTGGTTCTCAACCACGATTTAAGTGGAAGTCGTGGTTTTGTATCCCGACTTTCGTTGAAGTGAAAACCAAGCTTCAACTGATAAGTACCATGTTTTCAACAGAAAGTGTGGTTACAAAAGGTGTTTTCAATGGAAGCCGTGGTTTGCAACCATGATTTTCGTTGAAGTGAAAACCAAGCTTCCCGTGAAAATGTACCACGTTTTCAACAGAAAGCGTGGTTACAAAAGGCATTTTCAGTTGAAGCCGTGGTTTGCAAACACAATTTTCGTTGAAGTGAAAACCAAGCTTCAGCAGAAATTGTTGTTACGAAACGATTGTGCTTTGCAACTGCAATTTTGATGAATGTTGCATTGTGGTTAGAGGAACTTGTTGCCGAACTTGTACAGCCTGTGGCCTCTTCTGCAAACTTGACAATCAAAACATTTTCCTCTCCTAATGCCCTCTGGAGGTGAGTTTTAGTTGCGTTGAGATATGGGCCTTGAAGTGACAAAAACATAATAGGTACGACGCAATAAGCTTTTTGAATGGACACAGAATGACCACCATACTTGCTATTTATTATAAGTAAAAAAAACAATATTATGTTCACAAACGAATACCAAAGCACATCAAACTTTCCTATGTTGCTTTGAAAGGTGGAAATTTAAATCGTGTCGCATAAGAACGTGGCATTATGTCCAAAATCATCAGATGGAGAAGTTGTACGCATTGAGCAGACGGTATTAGGCGGTTGTATCCTCTTATCCTCACACTGCCATTAGCAATTGAAGCCATATAACAAGAGAGTAGATTCAAGAAAAACATTACAAAAACACAATATTATACGTTTGATTGTGAACTTTTAGCTCCATAATACTTAGTAATCTCGAACATGGAAGTAAGCAAAAAAGATAATTGACCCGACTTTAATGTGCCTTCCAGTTCTATGCATCTTGATAACACTTGCGGGTTCAGTTGGTCTCAACTTGAAGAGAGCAAGAATAAGCGTAGTATTCACCTTTGCCCTATCTTTAATGTCATCACAGAGCTTATTCCCATAATCACTCCATAGTGCTGACTCAAAAAGCCTCATAGGTATATCTAGATTTTTTGAGTTTTAAAATTTCATGTAAATTTTTGCTAATGAAATAACCTGTAAACAAAGAAAGGGTTATAAGGCATCTAAATTTTTGCCTAACTATAATTCCAGGCAAGTTGTCTATTCCCTAATGAAATAACCTGTAAACAAAGAAAGGGTTATAAGGCATCTGAATTTTTGCATGTGTGTCCTATTTTCTATTCCTGCACTTGTTAGTTTCTATCAAGTGCAGAGCTAGAAAATAGGACGTGCCTTAATTTCCAACCCCACCTAAAGGAAGCATCCCAGGAGCATCCCAACCCCACCTAAAGGAAGCATGGTTGAATATTATCATGGCTCAGTTTTCAGCTGCCCAAATAACATCCCAAATGCCTTTTTATTTTAAGAGTGGGATATTTGCTTTGCACTCCATCATTTAGGACCCCTATATGACAGATATGGCAATTATAAGCTCAATAGTAAACCAAGATCCCTGAGCATTACTAATAGTAATAGTCAGAATGGTCACTATATATAGAAAAATATATAGATATTTGGTGGCGTTTAAATTAAAGAAGGCCTAAGATGTATACCAAGATCTCAACAATAGCATGACCTCCTTGGTATCCAAATGGTCTATTTTGCACTGGTTTGCCAACCAACAAGCAGGTGATCGAGCGGTACCACAACATGTACTGACTAGAGTATCTTGCATCAACATATTCTCCTGCATCCTCTCTAGCATAGTGTTCCCAACCTATTATGGTCGTACCCAAGGGCCCAATAGGGGTCCCATTTCACAAGAACACGTCAACATTGCACTTTTTTCTCTTCGTACGTTTCGTACATGACTGTGGCACCTATTTCATCATGTGGGTACGATTGTTGGTAACACGCTCGTCGCAACACAACTTTCGGATTTGTCATTGCTTATCAAAACACCTACCGACGGTGCGCCCGAAGTTCGCAAAAAGGAGAAATGGCCTTGGGCTCCGAAAATAGAAGTGGGCCATTTGGCCTTGGCCAACCCCTGGGGGTCGGCCTCGGCCTTCCCCAGGCCTAGGGGGTCGGCCTCGGCCTCCAGGAGGGGTTGGCCTCGGCCATTTTCCCCCGATGATTCACCCCTCCGCGCAAACCCCTTTTTTGCAATCTTTTCGCTTCGTATGCTTTGCACGTGACTTTGACATCTCGTTCGTCATATGGATACGATTCACATCGACACGCTCGTCGTAACGCAACTTCCAGATTTGCCTTTGCTTATCAAAACACCTACCGTCGGCGTGACCAAAGTTTACCGAAGGGGAGAGTGGCCTTGGCCTCCCTTCATGGGAGTTGGCCATTGGCCTTGGCCACCCCCTAGGGTCGACCTCGACCTCCCCAGGGGTGGTGGCCTTGGCCTTCCCCCCAATGTTCACCTATGGCCTACCCTCCCGCACGCACTTGTTTTCTCGAGTCTTTGCACCTCCTTGATGTTTACGGACGCTCGTACATCAACCTCGCGACGTCCGTCGTGCATCACCTTACGGACGTTCATACATCAACCTCACGACGTCCGTCGTGCATCAACCTCATGACGTCCGTCGTCCGTGACCGCACACCGCTCCCGCGATGCCCATCGCCCAAAGTCGCGCGTTACCACCGAATGACCCGTCGCTGACGACCGCATACCATCACTCCCAACTTTGTCACTACTACATGTTGCATTCATTATCTTGTTATGACAGGTACACTTAGCTCACATCCTGTCTTCGGGACACCCGACGCGCGCCCTTGCGCGATTCTCATGATACGTGCCCCGGCACCAAATATTGCTCCGCGACGTTCGTCGTCGCCCCCGTTCGCAATTCTCATGATACGTGCCCTGACACCAAATATTGCTCCGCGACGTTCGTCGCCGCGCCCTTGCGCCATTCTCATGATACGTGCCCTGACACCAAATATTGCTCCGCGACGTTCGTCGCCGCGCCCTTGCGCCATTCTCATGATACGTGCCCCGGCACCAAATATTGCTCTGCGACGTTCGTCGCCGCGCTCGTGCGCCATTTCCATGATACGTGCCCTCAGTACCAAGTATTGCTTCGCGACGTTCGTCGTCGCACCACTTTCATAACACGTGCTCCGGCACCAAGTGTTGTCTCTGCGACATTCATCGCCGCGCCCATGCGCCACTTTCATAACATGTGCCCCGGCACCAGGTATTGTCTCGTGCTGTAGGCACCGCGCCCATGCGCCACAATCATATTACATGCTTCCGGGATGGGCTCACAACCTTAAAGCCATCGCCGTCTCAATCACATGGGGGGTTTCGGCCATCGTACCGGGATGGGCTCACAACCTTATAGCCATCGCCATCTCAATCACAGGGAGGGCTTCGGCCCTCGTACGGGGATGGGCTCACAACCTTATAGCCATCGCCGTCTCAATCACAGGGGGGGCTTCGGCCCTCGTACGGGGATGGGCTCACAACCTTATAGCCATCGTTGTCTCAATCACCAGGGGGGGCTTCGACCCTCGTACCAGGATGGGCTCATAACCTTATGGCCATCGCCATCTCAATCACAGGGGGGCTTCGGCCCTCGTACCGGGATGGGCTCATAACCTTATGGCCATCGCCGTCTCAATCACGGGGGGCTCCGGCACGAGGACCCCTCGCAGCGGACTTTGAGCACTAAGCTGTGACTATGTCCACTCATGTTACTGTTGATCATCGACACCACCAGGACAATAACCCACGGGTCACTCCGGGACGGGAGCAGGTCCTCGGAGGGCATCGCGCCTAGTCCGCCTGGCAGTTGGCTACAAGGGGCAACCCTCACCGCTGTCAGGTTCTCTGCGCGTCTTATGACGCACCTCGTGGGATTCCGTAAGGGCTTGGATCGGTGGCTGGGGCAACGGGCTTACTCTGATCATACTACCACGGCGTGGTCAGTCTTCTCAGACAGGTAGAGTGACGCTATGCGAGGCAGGCAACGCGAATTTGGGAACCGGCAATCCAACGAAGAACCGGTATTTTGGGACCCTCTGGTGACGTGTCACTCCCAGGGGACGACATGTGGCACTTTATGACATAAGCACATCGTTTCCTATAAATAGTGAACTTTACAACTCAAAAAAGGGGACTTCTTCTTCATTCTCACAAAATCACTTACTCACTCTAGAATTTGGGAGCTCTTGGATTCTAGTGAGAGAAAGACAAATCGGACATAACTTTGGACCGTAACTTTGGACCATGACATTGGACTACGACTCGGACCCTGACTTGGATTGTCGACTGCCGGCCCTGTACACGTCTCAGCCTTGCCTTCGCAGCACTGCCACTTCTCACGGCCTGTCTGGGAAGCCTTGCTCGCTGCCCTTACTCCGCCCTCACTGTCTCTCACTTTGCATACTTGGAAGCTGACTCGGACTGCAGCCTTTCTGGCACCTCCACGTAAGTACGAACCCACTTTCCTTGGCATCATTTTGGCGACTCCGCTAGGGAGGTGAGCATCGTACTGCAGTCTGCCTATCTTGCAGCCTTAATCATCATGCCTAGACAAAAAAGAGTTACAAGGGCTACCAGCCAAAGCCTCATGCATACCGTACGAGAAGGAGACCACTCGGGTGAACAAGAGGGTACTAGTGATGTACGTCTCCAAGTCCATACCGCACCTGATGTGCAGGTTGCAGTCAATGCGGCCATCCAGGAGTTCACTCCCACTATAGCCAGCATACATGACTCACAAGATTCTCTCATGACCGCCATAATGGAAATGCAGAAATCTATACAGGCGATGGCCTCACAATAAATTGTTCCACCGGTCCAGCCCGTAGGACCTGGGCCGTCCCCTGACGTCGCCCAGGCCCCAATGTCACGACCACCGCCGCCTCGACCATCCAGACCCCTGGCGGTAGGACTCACGACATCTTCCCCGCCCGTAGCTGACACACTGCGTCCCGTGATGCCACCACACATACTACAACCGGATCTTGGGCCAGTATTGCAACATGTCCCCCCCACTGTTGCGCCTCAACATGTACCAGCCAGGAGCTCTTCCGAGACTCACGAATCCATTGAGATGGAGCCTAACCCCTACTTGACGGAACAACATCAAACGACCGGCCAAGTGGTCGATATGTCTCGTCCGCCCACCCATGCCACCCTACATCTACCCGCATCAACACCTGCCATGTATCGTCCCTCCATTGCTCCTGCCTACCAAGTCGCACCGTCAAGGGATTCCGGGGCTCGCGGAGCACCGGCCAGCCATCTACCTTTAGTCGGCCAGGAAGAGCCGCCCTCCCACTATGTTTCCAAGGCCGACTTCGACGCACTTCTTCGCCGGCTGTCACAGCACTCTGCACCCGACTCATCAGACCAATTGATAGGCCACGCGCCGTATGCTAATGAGATAGCCATCATACCATATCCACTCAAGTACAAGCAACCCACTTTTGTGCTCTTTAACGGACGTGAAGGCAACGCCCGTGAGCACTTAACCAGATTCGCCGGTTCATTGGAGCAATATGGACCGGGCGATAGTTTGAAGCTGAGGGAGTTTCACAACTCCCTCATGGGCTTGGCGTATACTTGGTACCATCAGATCCCTGCGGGGACGGTCCATTCATGTAATGAGATGGTCTAACTCTTCTTGGGCAAATTCCACTACGAAGCTGAACGCGTCACCGTAGTGGACATCGCCCGCATTCGCCAGGCCCCCGGCGAAGACTTGACCAAATATGTGCACCGTTTTCATCTTAAGTGACTCGAATGTACATATTTCAGTAAAGATGAGACATTGGTGCCCATATGCATCAAGAACATGAGCGACGTCTATCGGGTGCACCTCGAGAACTTGCAGTTGAAATCATGGGGACACTTCAAGGAAACGACACGACGTACCTACGAGACAGTCGGGCCCGTCAAGCCATGGAGGCCTCACCCACAGAATGTGCTTCTGGCCTCAGCAGACACATCCACTACCCAGCGTAACGGCAACAGCACCAGCAACAACAACAACATCAATAATTACACTGGTTTTAAGCGCCAGTTCCCGGATGGGGACCAACGCTCCCACAAACGGCGACAGTAGGAGACTCCGCCTGCCTTTCCATGTGATTTGAATACGGTGAAAGGGCTCTTGACAGAATAGGTTGCCAATGATAACAACTTCAAATTGCCACATGTGCGGATCCCCATCACAGACGAAGAAAGAACCAGGCCCAACTATTGCCCCTACCACCAGGCCCTTGGCCATCATCTTAAGAACTACAATGCATTGCGAGCTATCTTTGCAAGGAAGATTACGTCAGGTGACCTACAGCTGCGAAAGAACCATGATGTGCGGAAGAACCCATACCCAAATCATGGCAACAACAACCGCGAGCATCAGGTGCTCATGGTTGCTACCGACCATGTCGAGTCGCCCGTCCCCGAAGCTTCTGCGGAAGTCTCGCCTATGGTCACAACTTGTGTACCTTCTGCCCCCCAGCCAGTGTCCTCGACTGGCCAAATGACGAAGATCAAAGGCTTCTTTGATGAAATGGGGTTTTCACCCGCAGCACGAACTTATCTCTCGGACTGTTTGATCGAGGTCACCACCGGCCTCGGGCCCGAATGCTTCGCCGCCCAGGCCGAGCTCAAACATGTCCCTTCCACCGCATTCATTTTTTCAGACGAGGACTCACCGTCAATTGAGCACCATAACCGGCTGTTGTACCTTGAGTGCACTATCAACGGCACCGGCTTCCGCCGCGCCTTGGTAGACGGCGGCGCCTCGATTAACATCATCCCTCTCACCACTTTGCAGTAGGCCGGTATACCACCAAGGAGGATCATCCGTGACCCCATCAAAATTACTGGCTTTGGGCAAGGCCCCCAGTCCACCCTTGGCCACATCACTGTCGACCTCATGGTCGAAACTGTCCGTTGTGAAACTACTTTTCACGTGATAGACAGTGAGTCTTCCTTCCACCTCCTGCTTGGGCGACCCGGGATTCATATCAACAAGGCTGTTCCCTCAACGTACCACCAGTGTGTGAAACTGGTGGCCGGTCCTACGGGACATGAGGTAGCAGTAACCATCCCCGCGACCAAGGCCCCTTTTGAATGTGCCGAGTCTTACTTCGCAGATGCCTCTTTCTTCACTGAGCTTGCTGCTGATGGTGAGAATGCTACTCACATTCATTCCACCAAACTACCAGATTGGGACGAGCTGTGTGGGAACAAGCCCCCCCAAGTCCAAGTCCAAGTCCAAAATAAGCAACGGAAAACAAGGCATCAACCTCGACGGCGTCATCTGCTGTCCCGACCAATTCCTCACCTTCATCCCCCAAGTCCAAGAAACAAAAGTTTAAAGCCACCTTTCAACGCGTCATCAAAGACAGAAGAGTGATCTACCAGTTATGACGGTGTCTGGGGGCTCCGGGGGGTCCGCCGCCTAACCCCCTCAACCCCGACCTACCCATGGAGACAGAGTGGTGTTGTATGGCCAAGCGTTGCCCGCCAGACCCTGAGCTTACGCCGGGCGCTGCCCCGCCCTGCTATGAAGACGGCCCCCGACCGCAGGTCGAAGATCTTGAAGAAATTAACCTGGCTGACCCAAGCGAGGAACCTCGACTGACCTACATCGGCACGAAACTCGCCCCGGGGCGAAGAGAAGGACTGATTACTCTCCTCCGCGAATATCGCGACGTATTGGCATGGAGTTACAACGAAATGCCCGGATTGGATCCTGCCTTGGTGACACACCATCTCAACATTGCTAACGGGTTCAGCCCTGTTCGACAGCATCCGCGAACCTTCCGCCCCGAGCTCAAACTGAAGATCAAGCATGAGATCGAATGACTTTTACAAGCTGGCTTCATTGAACCCATCACTCATCCTATTTGGTTGGCTAATGTTGTTCCTGTGCAAAAGAAGAATGGCCAAGTCCGCGTTTGTATTGACTTTCGGGACTTGAAATGGGCATGCCCCAAAGACGAGTTCCCACTGCCTAACATCGACATGCTCACCGAGGCAGCTGCCGGACACGAAACCTTATCTTTCATGGATGGTTTCGCGGGCTACAACCAAATCCGGATGAACCCCAATGATTGTGCCAAGACAGCCTTCCGCACCCCTATGGGTAACTTTTGTTGGAAAGTCATGCCCTTCGGCCTTAAGAACGCGGGTGCAACATATCAAAGAGCAATGACAGCAATCTTCCATGACATGATACACCGCACAGTGGAGGACTACGTCGACGATCTTATCATCAAATCTAAAAAGGAAAGTGAACATCTCACGGACCTTCGGACAGTTTTCGATTGTTGTCGACAATACAACATGCGGATGAATCCGCTGAAATGTGCCTTTGGAGTTTCATCTGGCAAATTCCTCGGCTTTTTGGTCAGTCAACAGGGCATTGACATTGACCCTTCCAAGGCCGCCTCCATCCAGGAGATGCCCCCTCTTAAGAGCACCAAACATCTAAAGAGCTTCCTCGGCAAGATCTCTTACCTCCGCCGATTCATCCCTGCCTTGGCCGAACTCATCACGCCCTTCCAGCACTTGACGCGCAAGAGCACACCGTGGAGTTGGGGTGCGCCCCAACAACAACCATTCGAACGGATCAAGGCGGTTCTCATGTCGCCACAGACCATGGTCGTGCCGCAACGAGGTATCCCACTCTTGCTTTATTTGACCTCCATGCCCAGGTCCATAGGAGCATTACTTGCCCAAGAGGTGGATGTAGTGGAGCACCCAGTCTATTATCTCAGCCGATCGATCAGGGGCCCCGAAGCCAATTACTCTGAGCTCGAGAAGCACTGCTTAGCCTTGGTCTACGCCTCGCAGAAATTCAGACACTACTTCTTGTCGCATCAGATCACACTTGTCACCAAGGCCGATCCATTACGATACATGCTCACGTGCCCTGCCCTGTCTGGCCGGCTTACTCGTTGGTTGCTGCTATTGGCCGAATTCGGCCTATCCATCAAGAATCCTACAGCTCTACGAAGCCAAGCACTCGCGGACCTCTTGGCCTTATTCCCGCACCAACAATATGAACCGACCTCAGATCAATTGCCTGGAAAGGAGACGACCCTGATCTCTAACATCGATGAATTGTGGACGCTTGAGTTCAACGGCTCAGCCACTAGCAAAGGTCCCCATGGAGCTCCCCTCCGGCAAGGGGGTGCCGGTATTGTCCTTCGAGATTCGGAGGGTGTTACCACATCTCTATCCTTCAAGCTTGCATTCCCGGTGTCTAACAATGAAGCTGAGTATGAGGCACTTGTCATTGGCCTCATGATGGCTACCAGTATGGGCGCTAAGGCATTGTGCGTGAAAGGAGACTCGAACTTGATCATGAAGTAGGCCGACGGGGAGTTTGCAGTCAAGGAGCCAGCCTTGGCACCTTATCGTGCCTTGGTGCAATACTTGGAAGGAAGATTTGGCCATATCCAGTACGAACATCATAACAGGTGCCACAACCGACATGACGACAGGTTGGCCACAATCGCATCAAAGATGGAGGTTGATGGTGAGCAGCGAATGCTAACCATCATCAAGAGGACGGAACCATGTACAACATTGAACCTAGTCCCGAAGGACATTACTGTAGACGATTGGAGGCAGTCAATCGTCGACCAACTTAAGGCGCCATCTCTTGCTACCGCATCTACCCTCACAGATTTCTTGATGTTGGGAAACGTCTTGTACAGACGATGCCCCGGAGGCACTCTAGCCAGGTGCTTGGCCCCGGAAGAAGCAAAGCACAAATTGCAGCTCGGCCATCAGAAGTGTTGCGGCCTCAACGGTCCCCCTCTATACCATCGCCTCCAGCGTATGGGCCTCTATTGGCCATCCATGGCCAAGATGCCTCAGACATACAAGGGGACTACCCCGAGTGTTCGTGCGCCCCGGACAATGCGGAAGCTCTTGTCATTAATGTCGAAGGTGACTGGCGCCAGCCTTTCATCCAGTACTTATCCCATGGGGTTCTACCGCCTGAGCGCAGCTCGACACGATTTATCAAGCGCAAGTCGGTCAAGTATTTTGTGACGAAAGGAGAGTTGTTTCGCAAGGGATTTTCGGGACGCACCCTGCGATGCCTGCAGGGTGCCCAAGCAGTCGAGGTGATTAACGAAGTGCACAATGGTGATTGTGGTGAGCATCAAGGCTCTCAGAAGTTGTATGCAGAGTTGCTAAGGATGGGATACTACTGGCCAACTATGGAATCTGACGCGATCTCTCATGTCCGACACTGCCAACCCTGTCAGAGACACGCCGACAGAATGCACACGCCGGCGTCCGACCTCCGCATGATCTATCATGGCCCCTTGGCCATTTCACACCTGGGCTCTCGACCTCATAGGCCCCATCCACCCAACATCACGGGGCCACACTTGGATCATGGTCGCAATGGAACGTTTCACAAAGTGGGTCGAAGCCATACCTCTACGACGAGCCACGGGAGGCGTCATCGCCAACTTCTTGTACGACCACATCGTCTGTCGCTTTGGTATCCCCCGGTGTATCATATCTGACAAAGGCACGCCATTCATCAATAGGGATGTCTGAGCTTTCATGGAAGGATACAACATCAACCACGCTACATCCACTCCTTCCAACAAGACTCTACTGCGGGTATTATCACGAATGGTCCATGATGTAAGTGGTTCATGGTCCGAGAAGCTAAGCCTCGCACTTTGGGCTTACAGATCCTCCAAGCATACAGCAACAAAGATCACACCCTTTTCCCTTGTCTACGGGGACGAGTGTGTTGTACCAGCCGAGATTACGGTCGCATCAGCCAGACTCTCCCCAAGCAGTGGGCTTGGGGAGGAAGAAACCAGAATGACCGCCCTTGAAGGACTTGATGAAAGGAGAGCCAATGCCTTGCGCCGTATGAAGAAATACCACGAACAACTCACCAAGGCATATGGGAAGACTGTGAAGCAACGAACATTCGTCGAGGGCGACCTTGTTCTACAAGCCGCCAAACATGTACGCGCCAACATGTCAGCCCCCAAATTCACACCGAATTGGGAAGGACCACTTCAAGTGCATGAAGCCAGAGACAACGGCTCCTACCTCCTGCTCAACATGGAAGATGGACAAATCACGGCACCTATCAACGGCCGCTATTTGAAGAAGTTTTATGCATGACCAGCAGCGGAGTGTTCCCCCAGCCCTACCCGCCCAAAGCTTAGAACATTTACACAGCATTTTTTGTATATGCACACATGTTCATGACTTGTAACTTTTTTTGTTTATTACAAGTTATTGCTTTATTCATGTAATGGCATTTTGACCCAAATACTATCAATGCAAAGATCATTTACTCGCCTCAACTATTGTATGTAATGCACTCTTTCATTTACACATCGTTCACTGAGTCGCTTGCTATAGGCGAGGAAGGGGGAACCACAACTGGAAGACACCACATGCAAGATATACAAGCACATCAAAAGCTAACCATCACCTTACAACAAACGCAGGTACAAAATAACCATATGACTGCCATATCAATATCAACCAAATGTATACAAGTCACAGGTTTGCAGGCCGCTACGGACCAATGACTACTAGCAAAATGAAAAGAAAACGACATCTAACGTAAAGAAGTAAGCAATGCACCAATAGAATCAGAAGTGTACGACTCCAAAGTCCGTCGCTGCGTCTGTAAGTCAGACCATCTATCATCCAACTCGGCCCGCTGGCTCTCTATCTCTGTCTGTCGAGCCTCCGCCTCGGCAAGCTGGACTCGCATCTCGGCCACCTCAAGAGTCACATCTGTCAACGCTGCATCAAGCATTCACCTACGACCCTGCCACGCCACCTCATGCGCTCCTATCACGGTCAGTACAGCCATGGCCTCAGCACTATGCCCCTTGCTCTGATATAGTCGACCAACCAATCCAACTGGAAGCCAAACGATACGAAAGGCTCGAGCTCTGACATAAACTCTGATATGAGCTCCGAAGTCCATGTTGAGGCTGACACCGCACTAAGTGTCGGCAACCAATCCACAAATGTTGCATACATCGCCTTGATCAATGCTGCGCCCCGCATGGTAATAGCACCAGCAAACGTCTGGGGCTGTCTCGCCCTAATCATCTCCAACCGATGGACTACCGAATCAGACAAGCCGATGCCCTCCCAAGATATACCGTCCACCTGTCCGACTGAAGACCCGCCACTAGCAACATCAGCCCCTGTCGTCCTACCACCCACCGATCTCACACCAACGGTAGCAGCATGCATCGCCAACAGAGCATCACCCGCATCTACGGCTGACCCTGACAACGTATCCGCCACAGGCTCTACAACAGACGACCTCGATACCTCATGTCGCAACAACGGATCTCTAACCACTGCATGTGTAGCCGACAACCCGTCATGTGCTCTTGTCGGAGCATCTGGCTCTCTACTTGCCCACCAATCACCACCCTCAAACATGTGACCCATCGGGCCACCGAATACCTCCTCGACCAAGACGGCCGACGGACTCGGATGACTAACTGGCTCGACCGACTCCACAACATCTGCTGATGTATGCTCTGGACAACTGACCGGCTCCACAATGTAGGCTGATGCCTGCTCCACCGCCACGGCCTCCTCAAAGGCCTCACTATCCATCGGCTCCCCCTCATAGGCCGGCTAGGCCTCCATCTCCTCAACCGCCTCAGCCGCATCCACATCTGTCTTCTCGTCCTCCTCAGCTGCCTCAACATCCATCCCCTCAGTATCATCAGTGACAGCCTCGGCGTACTCCGCGATGTCGTCTGACTCCACGTCAATGGCCTCATCATCATCATCGAGCTCCTGTAAAAAAAAAAGGAACCTTAGAACACGCTTAACATGATAATTGGCAACTGTACAACAAAAGCAAAACATTACACTAACCTCAGAGTCATACTCCTCCAACACCTCTCGCGGCCTCTTTGGCCTGCGTCCGCCACCTGCTGAAG
The DNA here is from genome assembly GCA_033065855.1 of Escallonia rubra. Taxonomy (NCBI): domain Eukaryota; kingdom Viridiplantae; phylum Streptophyta; class Magnoliopsida; order Escalloniales; family Escalloniaceae; genus Escallonia; species Escallonia rubra. The sequence continues at coordinate 54,195 of JAVXUO010001577.1, forward strand.
GACATGCGCCTGTCCGCTGTGCACCCTCCATCATACCCACTCTCAATGATGAAATGGGACCCTTGCCGGTACCCGGCACCCTTGGCACGTAATATCTGTTCATAGCCGACTTCCCGCCATCATCAGTCAATACGGGAAGCCACCCCGGAAAGTACGCCACTAGTAAGGCCACCGCCGTGTCCGTCAGCTCATCTCGACTGTGTAGTCGCACCATAGTGTCCTGCAGATCCATCCATGGAGGAGTACCGTACAAAAAATGCATGCATGTATATGGACGGGGAACGCACTCATCTCGATCGTCAAATATATCTGCCAGATCACACGCGGATTTCTTCCCACCCGCCCAAGCGTATACTCGGCCACCCGCATACCAGATCGACACCTCACGCGACTTGCCCGGCCGAGTCACCGTAACCCTCCTCGGCGACGGATGTACTAAGGGAAATCCCAAAGGCCGATAATCAATGTAGATCTCGAACAGATACCGCTGCAAGAACATCCAGTCTACATACATCGCCACCTGATAGCGTCCGTATGACCTCTGCACGTCATTGGAAAACTGATCCAGACGCGAGTACAAGGTGCCTAAGTAAATAGGGGCCAGCCCGACGCGACCACGCCTTGCCATCCTAACAGCCAACTTGAACACCCTCGGGGAAACGCCGTCCTCCGGCGTACCCTCAAATACAAACCTACATTACAAGAGCATGCAACATCTATTATGACCACCCCACCCTATTCAGAACGTAAAGTGCGATGCATGACAATATGAGTACCTTAACTTTCCGAAGCATGATTTATTTTTTCTTTTTTTTCTCCTAAGTATAGGATCCGACATTCTACGCATACAAAAGCAATTGAACTATAGCATGCCGAAGTACTGAAGGGAAAACACTAGAATGCGTACCTGGACAAGAACATGGCAAGGAATCCCGCCAGCTCGTAATTGTCATCCTTATGGCAAGGACCCTTGCGAAAGTTGCTCGCCGATACCGACTTCTGTCCAGGTAGCGCGGTTGCCGTACCATAGAAGTGTTTGATCCACCCGCTATACGTACCCTTTCGATGGCTCTTTATCACCGAGGCAAACCCCTGCAGTTCCTTCACCGTCAACCGTTCCGCTGCCGTCAACTTCAGTTCACAAGCATTCTCTGTCCTGTGCATCGACAACCCCGTTAGCATCATCATGTCGAGAAGCGTCGGCCCAACCTCTCCAAATGCCGTAATGAACGTATGTGTCTGCGCACTCCATCTAGAAAGCAACAATGTCAAGCCCTTAAAATCCCTCACCGGATCAATCACCTTGAACGTCGCCTCTATCGCAGCCACCAACCCCAACACCTCCAACCTCTCCACCCAAGCCGACTGCTCCAACATGTACGCGCACCAAAAGTTCCACCCCACCGGCATGGTGTTGTGGCCTTTGAACATCACCGGTGACCACGGTATATCCAGTCGTTCCGCCAACAAACCCGGCACGTACCTCGGCGACATCACCAGGGCAACCTCCTCACTCGACGCACGAACATACGGCGAAGGAACCATCGGACTCTCCGCCATTGACGTCACACCCCAAGGACCCAAAAACACGTCCGCAGCCACTCGCTGGCCTAGCTCTCTCCAAAGTTCCTTGGGTGGGCATCCGGGCACCGCTCCCATCGACGTCAACAATATATTCCTCTGGCTTGGCGTTGAATCAAAGCTCCTCACCCCACCATCGAAGCTCAACGGCACCCCTGCTACCTCGACCGGCGTGGCCTCGTTATCTCCAAACATGTCGTCCGGCGCCGACGTTGATCGCCCGCTCGCTCCACCGCGACGTCGTGCACTTTGCTTCATCCTTGTCTTTTTTGGCAATCCTCCATCATTCTCTTTAGCGCCGTGAGAAGCATCACCGCGCACGCCACGCCCCCGGTCGGCCTCGGCGTCGACGTCGGCGTCAGCCTCAGCGTCGGAGGGGGCAGCCTCGGCCTCGGCCTTGGCGCTGGCGGCCTCGGCCTCGGCCCCGGCCCCGACCCGTCTCTCTCTCTCTCTCTCTTTTTCTTCTTTCCTCCCTCTCCCCTCTTCCTTGTTTCCCTCCCTCTTTCCCCTTCCCTTTTCCCCATATTTCCCTCCTCTCCCTTCCTCCCTCCCCTTCCCTTCTCTCTCTTCCCCTTTTCCTTCCCTCTCCCTTCCCCTTCCTCTTCCCCTCTCCCCTTCCCCTTCCCCCTCCCCCGCCCACGCCGCGCCCGCCCTTTGCTGCGGCCTCGGCCTCGGCCACTTGGTCGGTTGGCCTTGGCCCTCTTCCCCCCTCCCCCCTTCCCTTAACCCCATGGCCATGACCCCCTCCTCTCCTTCCCCTATGCTCGGCCTCGGCCCGGCATTGCCCCTCCGCCGCCGTCCCGGTTAGCCCATGGCCACCCCTTCCCCCACTTGCTCCTCCTCTCTTACCTTGTTGCATTCTCTTTGCTTCTTGTGATGTCCTCAATCTCATGGGTGAAGCTCCAAGCTTCTTCCTTTTCTCTCCTCTCTTTCCTTCCTATCTTCTCTCTTTTTTGGCTAAGTCTTTCTCTCTCTCCCAAGTCTTGAAGTCTCTCAAGACTCCCACTTAACTTTCCCCCACAAATCCATCACATCAATTCAACTTTTGGACTTTTTCGCCCAAAACCCCCCAACAACTCTTTTAGCGTTCCATGACTTAGCGCCAATTCCTTTCTTGCACGCTTTCTTTTTTTCAAAACAAGACAATTATTTTACGCTCATAATTTTAAGCCGCTACCAAAATTCTCGCGCAAACCTATCGCCGAATAAAATTCTACTTTCGCGCTATTTCTTTTTTCTTCTTCTCACGCTAACGCTAACGGAAGCGCATGTTTTATCTTCTTTCGCCGCTCTTTTTCTCTCAATACCGCCGTTACGCTGTGTACGTCCCCGCTTTTTTTTTGCCAAAAAAAAAATATCAAAAAATCGCATATTTCAAAGAAACCTCTGTTTTCTCACGTCTTTCATTACTATAGCGCCCGTTCCTCACGATTGGACACAAGCACTTTTTTTCGAAGACAGACACTTATGCGTGCGGCGCCCGCTCGGGTCACCCCTCCGCGCACACCACACGCAGGGGGCTTATGTTCCCAACCTATTCTGGTCGTACCCAAGGGCCCAATAGGGGTCCCATTTCACGCGAACACGTCGACATTGTCAACGGTCAATTTTCCAACGCATCAAACCGGTCAGTGCCCGCACGCCCAAGACATGTGTTTTTCTCGATTCGTGCACGGCTTAGACATTTCATTTCAAGTCAACATCACTCACGCTAGCGCGATCTTCATGTCGAGACCACCCGAGCACCTTTTTCACCAAAAATGTCGACCGACGGCACAACCGGAGCAACGGGGTCAAGGGGCAAAGGCCTTGGCCTACACGTGGTGGTAGGTCTCGACCTCGCCCAAGGCCATGGGGTCGGCCTCGGCCTCGCCCAAGGCCATGGGGTCGGCCTCGGCCTCCGATGGGGTTTGCCTTGGCCTTTTCCCCCCCGGTTCTTCACTCTTCGCACAAAGTTCTTTTTGCAATTTTTTCGCCTCTTACGTTTCGTACATGACTCTGGCACCTTGTTCATCATGTGGGTACGATTCTTGGTAGCACGCTTGTCGCAACAAAACTTCCAGATTTGTCATTGCTTATCAAAACACCTACCGACGGTGCGCCCTGAAGATCGCAAAAAGAGAAATGACATTGGGCTCCGAAAATGGAAGTTGGCCATTTGGCCTTGGCCAACCCCAAGGGGTCGGCCTCGGCCTTCCCCAGGCCTAGGGGGTTGGCCTCGGCCTCCAGGAGGGGTTGGCCTCAGCCATTTTCCCCCGGTGGTTCACCCCTCCGCGCAAACCGTTTTTTTGCACTCTTTTCGCTTCGTACGCTTTCCGTGTGACTTTGACATCTCATTCGTCATATGGATACGATTCACATCGACACGCTCGTCGTAACGCAACTTCCGGATTTTCCTTTGCTTATCAAAACACCTACCGTCGGTGCGACCGAAGTTCACCAAAGGGGAGAGTGGCCTTGGCCTCCCTTCATGGGAGTTGGCCATTGGCCTTGGCCTCCCCAAGGGGTCGGCCTCGGCCTCCCCAAGGGGTCGGCCTCGGCCTCCCCAGGGGTGGTGGCCTTGGCCTTCCCCCAAATGTTGACCTATGGCCTACCATCCTATTGCGACACTTGTTTTCTCGAGTCTTTGCACCTCCGCGATGTTTACGGACGTTCGTACATCAACCTCGCGACGTCCGTCGTGCATCACCTTACGGACGTTCGTACATCAACCTCGCGACGTCCGTCGTGCATCACCTTACGGACGTTCGTACATCAACCTCGCGACGTCCGTCGTGCATCAACCTCGTGACGTCCGTCGTCCGTGACCGCACACCGCTCCCGCGATGCCCATCGCCCAAAGTCGCGCGCTACCACCGAATGACCCGTCGCCGACGACCGCATACCATCACTCCCAACTTTGTCACTACTACATGTTGCATTCATTATCTTGTTACGACAGGTACACTTAGCTCACAGCCTTGGCTCCGGTCCCCCGACGCGCGCCCTTTCGCCATTCTCATGATACGTGCCCCGGCACCAAATATTGCTCCGCGACGTTCGTCATCGCGCCTTTGCCCGCCATTCTCATGCTAGGTGCCCCGGCACCAAGTATTGCTCCGCGACGTTCGTCGCCGCGC
>JAVXUO010001985.1:0-87429 GCA_033065855.1 Escallonia rubra
AAAAGGGCTTTTGGTGTAAAACAATTGATGTGTTAAGGCCTATTTATAGAGAGAAAATGGGACAAAGCCTCGGAGGCTAAGTAGATAAAATAGGTAACGTGGTCCTTTATCCACCGGTCAAGAAGTCAATCACCACAAAGGAAAAGAGCAGGCATGGGCTTGCCGTTGCCACAACTTCTGCCACACAAAGGAAAGAACAGGGCTCAGCCATAGCTAAGTCACCGCCTCTCTTACACACAAAAACATAGGTTGGGGGGGGGGGTGGGGGGGGAAGTGTTTGAAACAACTAACATATAACAATCCCCTACATTTTTCAAAATACAGACTCGATAAAGGAAGAGGATATAAGAAATTATGCGTCGACGACAATGTCACGTGGATGGATTGAACTTTTCCTAGGATGAATGAGCAGGAATTAATTGAAATACGATGGTAGAGCGAATATTCTTTAAACCATATTTCGTTAATGTGAAATGTGCATACTCATCAACCACATAATATCTCTAGTTAGGGTCATTCAAGCTGGCTTGACGCTAAATGACCATACGTCGTGCCTGGATATTTTTGTGTGCACATGCTACATACCCAAGTCCCATAGAGGCGGCTCAACCTCACACACATATAGGTGGATCCATCAGGGAATGTGCTACAGCTGAACACCCATCCCAATAAGTAGGGACTATGGACCCATTAAGAGTTATATGCTCATCCTCAAACACTACAGCGGTCACTATCATACACCATACGAATAGACTCTTCTCTAAAGGCCTCCCTCCTTAGAGGATAAACATAAAGCGACATGCTCGATCGGACTCCATAACTTCGTTATTACTTATTGAACCTCATTTACGAGATCGCCGATCACAGTAGGTTAGGTATCCATCATTTTCTCTAAATTTGGGTAGAGTCTTATCCCCCTCAGTGCTTCTATCTTTAGGCTTTCCCTAGTGGCTTAGTGGATCGACCAAGTTCATTTTCGACCTCGCAAAATTCAATTAGCTGCCTCACAATAGCATGTCACATCGATGTACGACTCTTCCCCTTATATTTTTTAGCTCGAGCAATGGCAGTTAGGCAAACACAATGCATCACGAGAGGTGGACTGGGTTTACCCCACAAGGGTATATCAACCAAACAACTTCTGAGCCATTCTGCTTCTCAACATGATTTCTCTAAGGCAATCAACTTTGATTCATGGTAGATTTAGCGAGAACTGTCTGCTTAGATGACTTCTAGATCGCTCCTTTAGCTAGTAGGAACATATATCCACTAGTGGGCTTTAGCTCATCTAATTTGAAATCAGTTAACATCATAATAACCTTCAAGTACAGAAGGATGACCACAAAATGTTAGTCCATAATCAATGGTGCCTCTCAGATATCTCAAATAACCTATATGAAACCAATAAAATAACCCTAGAGGGGGGTGAATAGGGTTTTAAGACTACTTTAAAATATAACAACCAACAAACCTCAATCTCAAAAACTCAAGTAAACAAACAACCAATCTCAACACAATATGTAAAACAATAATGTAAAGAGAGAAGGGTTTAGAGATACTTGACAAGGAGAATTAAATGGTTCGGCTTGATATACCCACAAGCCTACGTCCACCCCTTCAAGGAAGTCCCTTGAAAGGCCCTAGAATCCACTAGTATGATCTTCCTTACGGGTCAAGATCGAACCTCTTACAATCCCTTGATGCTATGCCCACATCAAGAACAAGCTTTGACAAACCCAAAGCTCCAAAGCTTGACAACCCCAAGCTTTGATACAAGAACCTTTCAATGAAGAAATGAGTACAAGATTTCACTCTTAAGAAGTAGATGAGTACAAGTTGAAGTACTAGAACAAGAGAGATGAGTGTATGATGACTTATGAAAGTGTATCTCTCTCTAATGTAAGCTCACAATAAATGCTCTCTTGAAAAGGATGAGAAATCAATGAAAACAAGAGAGATTTGAACAATTGCTTTGATCTTTGAGAATATGAAAGATATGAGAGCTTTGAATGCAATTGATGAATGAAAACAATGCCCAAGATGAGTATTTATAGAGCTGGGAATAAATATGACCGTTTGGGGTTAGGTAGGGCATTAAATGCGCCAAACGGTAAATGCAGTCGACTGCAATGCCCATTGCAGTCGACTGTAACCCAAAAAGTAGCCGTTTGAAAATTCAAATTTCCAACTTGCAGTCGACTGCAATGCAATGCAGTCGACTGTAATAGGCTACTGGAAGTATTGCAGTCGACTGCATTCCAATGCAGTCGACTGTAATACCCTACTGCCCAACATGCAGTCGACTGCATTCCTGAAAATGCAGTTTCCTTGTTTTTAAAGCATGAAAAACTTTTATGCATGCAAGGGAAACCTATGGGCAAATTCTAGGTATACAGTCATCGTAACGATCATCTCTCTATGTCTAGTTTACAAAGAAGGAAATAAAAGTATGAAAACTTTAGTCGACAAATTTCCTCTTTGATGCGTTCCGTTGAGAGTCTTTGATCGTGTTGCTCGTCTAATAATCCGTTTGCATGAGTATGAGATTGTTCCTATTGCTTCATCAACTCAATGCATGTTAGACAGCATAATCATCAATGTTAGTTATCATCAAAATCAAATATAACCGTAGGGTTAACAATCTCCCCCTTTTTTATGATGGCAAACATTGATTCAAATAATATGAGATATATAAGATAATATGCGAAATGAAGCATAACAATCTCAATTAAAAAACATAAGGGGTCATGAGAAGAAATCATGACAAAACGCTCCCCCTATCTTAAGCAATGCAGGGCTCCCCCTCACGTAACTAATATATGCTCATATCAAGTCCACACAAATATGAATCAACAATATTTTCTCCCCCTTTTGACATCATTGAAAAAAAATCAAGGGTGTGTGTGAAAGTGATCAACTTATGTATCCATCCATGGATAATCATTATAGCCAACAAGGGCATTCAAAAACAAGAAAGCATAAGTACTTGAATAACCATCAAAAGGTATATCAAGACTTGTAATAATAGCTCATAAAAAACGTAATATAAATCAAACGTGCAGCAAGAGAAGCGAGAATCAAAGTGCTAAATTAAACCAAGTTTTAATAATACTACGCATAACATCCATGACAAGTTTTGAAATACATAAAGGAGTCTGAGAGCATAAGCAAATAAAGACATAAATCAAGTCCTAACGCCTAAGGACCCGATGGTGGAGGTGGTGGATGAAAGAAGTCCTCCTCGGGACACTAAATCCCACAATGATCCTCCATGCGAGAGAGGCGTCGACTGAACTGGCTATGGGCGAGATCCATCCGACTGAAATCGGCATGCATATGCTGCTGCATCATATCTAAGCGTGCGAGGATCGCGTCATATCCAGAAGTAGAAGGACCGGAAGAAGTGCCCGCCTCATTTGTACTCGAAATGATCAACGGAGGTGAATCACGATCAATCCCGTCGCCGGCAGCTCGATCAGCATCAGCATCAAGATCAACATCATCATCATTGTCCTCATCATCATCACCATCAGCCTCATCCTCATCATCATCGACAGGGACATCGTCCATGTCAGGCTCCGGTAAGAAGCGGTCATGACCATCTAAAAGGCCCTTTCTACGAAGGGTAGAGCTGTCTAGTACGAGGTGCCTAGTAACCTCAATATACTCACCCAAAAGAGGTATGTCAAAGGCAGCAAGAATGCGAGTGAGTAGGAGGCCATATGGTAGAGCTAAGGCAGGATGTGAGGCGCTCCTAATCATGTTTAACATGATGAGACGAGGGAGGTTAAGCGGTGTGCCTGAGCGAAAGAAAGTCAGGAGCTGAACGTCTAAGTAAGAGACAAGTGAAAGACCTCCGGTTCTAGGAATGACGTTATGAGCGATGATATGATGGAACAGACGAGAGAGAGGTGGTAGGTCACGTAGGCTGGGCTTGCTCGCAACCCGAACCTGTCGACAATGAAGTGTGTGTCGAAGCTGCTCCTCAATAGTAAAAGGTCGGTCAAACCAATGTGACTGACCAGCGACAGGGATCATTTCTAACGAAAATGAGAAACCACTATCGGGGAGGTCTAGAATAGTGGCTAGACGTGACTGAGAGAATGAAATGCGGCGTCCAAAAACATAGGACGTGAGGGTACATGACTCAGTAGAAATGCTCCAATTCAAATTCGCATAAAATAAGCGGATTGCATCAGGATAATATAGAGTAGTGTTCCTATCAGTGAAGCGATCTAGAAGACTATCCTGAAGGGATCTAAGAGCACCTATGGTGAAAAGGAATGGAGTATCCAGTCGCAAACCTGGAGTCAAGGGGGAAGAGAGTTGTGCAGAAAAGCGATCGGAAGCCTCGCGGGTCCGATATCAATTTTGATCAAATTCTACTGCGATAGGCTCGAGCTCAGGCTCGGGTGCAGCTCGTGAGCGAGATGAACTGGCACGTGCACATTTCTCTCTTGACATTCTTGAAATAGTCTAAAAAGAAAAATCAAAAAAGAAAGACAAATAAAGATGAAAAAAAAATGAAAAACAAAAAAAATTGAGAATAAGATAAACCCTAATTCATGCAATTTGGAAAAAATTAATTTTGGACAAATCGAATGAAATTAACCATGTATAATCGAGCAATAGACATAACTAAGCATGAATCAAGTGATTAAACATGTAATTGCATAATCAATTTGAAGAAATTTTGACAATTGAAAAACCCTAGTTTATGAAAATTGGGGAAAAATGAATTTTGCCTGAAAACATGTAATTAAACTATGTAGGAACATGTAATAAGCAACCCTAAACATGAATCAAGCGTTAAATCATACAGTAGCATGCTTAATTGGAGTAGATCTGAAGAAATATAATATATAGAGCAATTTTGAATTTCAACAGATTTTGAACAATGTAGGTGTATTTGATCAGAGAAAGTGCATAAAAGATGTAATATAACAAGATTTGGGAAGAAATACATACCAAGTTCAAGCTGAATGCACGAAAATTGAGGCCGTATGAGAGAAGAGGGTTTGGTTCGAAGAGAGAGAGAGGAGAATCTGCTGAAATCTGAGATCTGGGCTCGATTTATGCCCTTTTCCCATAATGCAGTCGACTGTATTCCCAAATGCAGTCGACTGTAATGACCAATGCAGTAGATTGTATTTCCTAATGCAGTCGACTTCAATGCAAAAAATCAAGCAGTCTTGAACATGATTATGCATATGAATATTGCAATAGAAGTGTGTGCAAATCATAAAAATCAATAAAATCAACATTTGTTTGGAAAGAGAAAAATCAACCAAAGCATGCTATAAGCATATGAGATAATGCTCAAGCATGTAAAGAGCAACAAGCATGTTTATGCACAAGAGATATAACATTTAGTCACATAGGTGAAGACATGCCAAGTTCTCTTCTAAGAGCGGTAAACCTCTTCGAATCTAAAGGTTTAGTGAAGATATCCGCTAATTGGTGATTTGTGTCCACGAAATCAAGAACAATATCACCTTTTTGCACATGATCACGGATAAAATGGTGTTTGATTTCTATGTGCTTTGTGCGTGAATGTTGGATGGGATTTTTGGTCAAGTCAATGGCACTAGTGTTATCACATAAGATAGGTATGTGATCATACTTGAGTCCAAAGTCCAAAAGGGTTTGTTTCATCCAAAGAATTTGTGCACAACAAGCACCAACCGCCATATATTCGGCTTCGGTGGTAGAGAGTGCAACCGAATTTTGCTTTTTGGAACTCCAAGAAACAAGAGAGTGACCTAGGAATTGGCAACCTCCACTAGTACTTTTCCGCTCGGTTTTACAACCGGCATAGTCGGCGTCGGAGTAACCAATTAGGTCAAAAAATGAAGTGTTTCTAGGAAACCATAACCCTAAATCGTGAGTGCCCTTAAGATATCTAAGGATTCTCTTGACGGCAATCAAATGAGATTCCTTAGGACAAGCTTGAAATCTAGCACATAAACAAACACTAAACATTATATCGGGTCTACTTGCGGTAAGGTAAAGGAGTGATCCGATCATACCTCGATAGCGCTTAATATCAACATCCTTACCCTTTTCATCTTTATCAATCTTTAAAGAAGAGCTCATTGGAGTGTCAAAAGCATTTGATGCTTCCATGTCAAATCTTTTGAGTAGCTCTTTGGTGTATTTGGCTTGGTTGATAAAGATTCCATCCTTGCTTTGTTTGATTTGCAATCCAAGGAAGAAGGTGAGTTCTCCCATCATGCTCATTTCAAACTCCTTACTCATACAAGAAGCAAACTCTTCGCACAAGGATCCATTAGTAGCACCAAATATAATATCATCAACATAAATTTGCACCAACAATAAGTCATTGCCCTTAGATTTTATAAAAAGAGTGGTGTCAAGTTTTCCTCTTGAAAAACCATTTTCTAAAAGAAAATTACTTAGCCTTTCATACCAAGCTCTAGGAGCTTGTTTTAAACCATAAAGAGCTTTGCTAAGACGGAAAACATGGTTTGGAAATTTTTCATGTTCAAAGCCGGGAGGTTGAGCCACATAGACCTCCTCCGAAATAAAACCATTTAGAAAGGCACTCTTGACATCCATTTGAAAGAGTTTAAAATCTCTATAGCAAGCAAAAGCTAAAAGCATTCTAATAGATTCAAGTCTAGCTACCGGTGCATAAGTTTCATCAAAATCAATTCCTTCCTCTTGGTTATAACCTTGGGCCACTAATCTAGCCTTGTTTCTAACCACGACTCCGGATTCATCAAGTTTGTTTCTAAAAATCCATTTTGTGCCTATAATCCTAAAGTTTTGAGGTTTAGGCACAAGGGTCCAAACTTGATTTCTTTCAAATTGAACTAGCTCTTCTTGCATAGCAAGCATCCAAGATTCATGATGTAGAGCTTCGGAAAATTTCTTTGGTTCAATTTGGGAAAGAAACGCTATATTAACATGTTGTTGAAGAGAGCGTCGAGTTCTTACCCCACTCGAAGGATTACCTAAGATTTGATCGCTTGGATGATCCTTTTTGTAAGTCCAATCTTTTGGTAATTCTTGAGAGTCGTCCAAGTTTGAAGCATCATTGATTGCTTCCTCATTTCCCCCTTGAGAACTTGATGGTTGCTCCCCTAGATCAATTTCTTTGGGGTTGCCTTGTAGTGTATCACTTATGTCCAAAGTTCTCAAGTCATTGTCCATGTCATCTACATTAACAATGTTAGTCCTCCGAAGAAAAGGATTAGTCTCATCAAAAGTAACATTAATGGATTCTTCAACAACCAAAGTACTTTTATTATAAACTCTATATGCCATACTATTATTAGAGTAACCAAGAAAAATACCCTCAAAGGTTTTGGAATCAAATTTGCTAAGGTGATCCTTGGTATTTAAAACAAAACATTTGCAACCAAAGACTCTAAAAAAGCTCACCTTAGGTTTCTTATCATTAAAAAGCTCATAAGGGGTTTTTAACAAAAAATTTCGCAAGATAACTCTATTAAGAACAAAACATGCACAATTGACCGCCTCCGCCCAAAAGTATTTAGGTAAACCATATTCGTTAAGCATTGTTCTTGCCGCTTCTTGCAAAGACCTATTCTTTCTTTCGGCAACACCATTTTGTTGAGGAGTTCTAGGAGCCGAAAAATTATGTGATATCCCAAAGTCATCACACAAGGCTCCTATTTTTGAATTTTCAAATTCTCTACCATGATCACTTCGAATGTTTGTAATCAAATAACCTTTTTGATTTTGAACACGTTTTGCAAATGAAGTGAACACATTTAGAGATTCATCTTTGGTAGCCAAAAAGAAAGTCCAAGTATAGCGAGAAAAGTCATCAACAATAACAAAACAATATGATTTACCACCAAGACTAGTAGTTGGATTGGTCCAAACAAATCCATATGAAGTAATTGCAAGGGTCTAGAAGTAGATACCATTTTCTTCGGTTTGTGAGAGACCTTCTTTTGCTTACCCATTTGACAAGCATCACATACTTTATCTTTCTCAAACTTGATCTTCGGGAGACCCCTCACAAGTTCTTTGCTTGAAATATCCTTCAAGTGCTCCATGTGCATGTGACCAAGTCTTCGATGCCAAAGCCAAGATGTTTCACTAATAGCACTAAGACACTTGACATCTTGGTTAGCTAAATCATTTAATTGAATGGAGTAAACATTATTATCTCTACTACCAACCAAAATAGTTTCATTGTTCTTCAAGGATAGTATAGTGCATTGAGAAGCCTCAAAGATAACTTTAAAACCTTTATCACTAAATTGACTAATACTAAGCAAGTTATGCTTCAATCCTTCAACATATAACACATTCTCAATTGAATGTGGTTCCTTACCAATAGTTCCTTTACCTTTGATTCTTCCTTGAGAATTGTCACCAAAGGTCACATTTCCTCCTTCCTTAAGATCAATCGATGTGAAAAGAGATATGTTGCCGGTCATATGTCTTGAGCATCCACTATCAAGAATCCACTTCTTGCTACTAGATTTTGCTTTGAGACATACCTATAAACACAAATCAAGTAATGACTTTTGGTACCCAAATTTTCTTGGGTCCTTGGGTGTTAGTCTTGCATTTGTATTCTTGACCTTTCACAATCCACATTTTCTTTCTACCTCTAACAAAAACAATTCTACAAGGACAATGATTAGTCGTATGCCCTTTCTTGTTGCACCAACCACAATGTGTAAAAGGTGTGCAATAGTTCTTTGGTCGTTTTGTAAGAATATTCAACCTAGCTTGTTGTTGCAAAACTTTAGGAGGCATGGCCATGGGATCTAATCCAAGACCGCCTTTGTTTAGGCCAATTCTTTGGCGTCCAAGCATGACATCCAAATTGTTTTGACCATCAACAAATTTTTCAAGACATTTTCTTAAATCACAAATCTCAACTTGTAAATCTTCATTTTGTTTTTCTAAAGCCAAAGTTTTGGAAGAGATTTGTTTTGAGCTAGGAGTGTTAACAAGTAATTCAACCAAATTGTTATTCACATGCTCTACATATAAATGGCTAGACATGCATTCATTCTTGGCATGCAACTTATCATTTTCCATTATCAACTTCTCAATTTGCTTATTAGCTTCAAGAAATTTCTTAGACAAAATAATATTTTTCTTGAAAATTTTCTTGGATTCCTCATATAAGCTATCATAAGCATCTTCAAAACTTTCATTATCACTATCACTACCGGAAGAAGAGCTTACCTCATCATTTGCCATGAAGCACACATTTGCTTGATCATTCTCTTCATCACTTGAATCAAAGTCACTCCATGTTGAAGTGTGTTCGGCATTCATTGCTCTTTCCTTCTCCTTGTTCTCTTTCTTAGAGAATTGTCTTCTTTTAGCTTTTTCCCATACATCTCTTCTTTCCTTCTTCTCCTTTTTGTAGATGGGACAATCCATCTTCATGTGTCCCGGCTTGTGGCATTTGTAGCAAAGCCTCTCTTCGTTGCTAGCATTTTGTTGCCTTCTCCCATCATTTCTTCTAAATCTTAAGAACTTCTTGAAGTTCTTTGCAACCAATGCCATATCCTCTTCATTAAATTCTTCATCATCATCACTTGACTCAAGGTTTGAAGATGAAGCTTTAAGAGCAATTGATGTAGGCTTCTTCTTGACGTCCTCTTGATCAAAGGTCTTGAGTTGCATTTCGTACGTCATGAGTGAGCACATCAATTCATCAAGAGGAAAGATGTTGAGATTCTTTGATTCTTGGATGGCGGTGATCTTTGCATCCCAAGCTCTTGGTAAGGACCTAATCACTTTTCTCACTAGATCACCATTAGTGAATTCCTTACCCAATTGCTTCAAAGGGTTCACAATGTTAGTAAAACGAGTATTCATATCCGTAATAGATTCATTTTGAAGCATATGGAATAACTCATAATCTCTAAACAATAAATTCATCTTGGAATCTCTAAGAAGAGAAGTCCCTTCATGAGTGACTTGAAGAGTATCCCAAATACTCTTAGCGGAATTACACATAATGACTCTATTGAGTTCATTAGTGTCTAAAGCACATACAAGACAATTTTTTGCTCTAGCATTCATACAAATCATCTTCTTGTCATGATCACTATACTCCGATTTTGATTTAGGTTCTTCAACCTTGTCAACCACTTTTATCGGAACGAATGGGCCATTCTCAACAATATCCCACATCTCATAGTCTTGAGATTCTAAGTAGATTTTCATCTTAACTTTCCACACACTATAGTTGGTCCCATTAAACAATGGAGGCCTAGTGGTAGAACTACCCTCCATACCCCCAACATAAGCCATGATCGATTAACTCTCTTGGCGTTACCCAATATAACAAGAGCCGAGGCTCTGATACCACTTGAAACCAATAAAATAACCCTAGAGGGGGGGTGAATAGGGTTTTAAGACTACTTTAAAATATAACAACCAACAAACCTCAATCTCAAAAACTCAAGTAAACAAACAACCAATCTCAACACAATATGTAAAACAATAATGTAAAGAGAGAAGGGTTTAGAGATACTTGACAAGGAGAATTAAATGGTTCGGCTTGATATACCCACAAGCCTACGTCCACCCCTTCAAGGAAGTCCCTTGAAAGGCCCTAGAATCCACTAGTATGATCTTCCTTACGGGTCAAGATCGAACCTCTTACAATCCCTTGATGCTATGCCCACATCAAGAACAAGCTTTGACAAACCCAAAGCTCCAAAGCTTGACAACCCCAAGCTTTGATACAAGAACCTTTCAATGAAGAAATGTGTACAAGATTTCACTCTTAAGAAGTAGATGAGTACAAGTTGAAGTACTAGAACAAGAGAGATGAGTGTATGATGACTTATGAAAGTGTATATCTCTCTAATGTAAGCTCACAATAAATGCTCTCTTGAAAAGGATGAGAAATCAATGAAAACAAGAGAGATTTGAACAATTGCTTTGATCTTTGAGAATATGAAAGATATGAGAGCTTTGAATGCAATTGATGAATGAAAACAATGCCCAAGATGAGTATTTATAGAGCTGGGAATAAATATGACCGTTTGGGGTTAGGTAGGGCATTAAATGCGCCAAACGGTAAATGCAGTCGACTGTAATGCCCATTGCAGTCGACTGTAACCCAAAAAGTAGCCGTTGGAAATTCAAATTTCCAACTTGCAGTCGACTGCAATGCAATGCAGTCGACTGTAATAGGCTACTGGAAGTATTGCAGTCGACTGCATTCCAATGCAGTCGACTGTAATACCCTACTGCCCAACATGCAGTCGACTGCATCCCAATGCAGTCGACTGCATTCCTGAAAATGCAGTTTCCTTGTTTTTAAAGCATGAAAAACTTTTATGCATGCAAGGGAAACCTATGGGCAAGTTCTAGGTATACAGTCATCGTAACGATCATCTCTCTATGTCTAGTTTACAAAGAAGGAAATAAAAGTATGAAAACTTCAATCGACGAATTTCCTCTTTGATGCGTTCCGTTGAGAGTCTTTGATCGTGTTGCTCGTCTAATAATCCGTTTGCATGAGTATGAGATTGTTCCTATTGCTTCATCAACTCAATGCATGTTAGACATCATAATCATCAATGTTAGTTATCATCAAAATCAAATATAACCGTAGGGTTAACACTATATATTACATTCCAACGTACCTCACTAAGGTTATGAGTATGTCTACTCAATCTGCCAATTGCATATGTAATATCATGACGAGTATAATTCATCAAAAATATTAGGCTACCAATTATTTATGCACACTTGTTTTGTGACGTGCTGTCACCATAATTTTTCATAAGGTGTATTTTTGCATCATAAGGTGAAGACAAAGATGTACAGTCATAATGCTTATATTTTGTCAACATGTTCCCAACAAAGTGTGAAGGTGATAATGTGATGGAATCATGATGCCTCAAGATTTTGATTCCCAAAATGACATTAACTTCATCAATATCTTTGACGTCAAAATTAGATGTTAAAAATCTCTTAGTAGCATGCACAATAACTTTGCTTGTTCCAAATATAAGCAGATCGTCAATGTACAAGCATATAATAATAATAATGCTATCACACACACACACACACACACACACACACACAGATATATATATATATCTGTGTGTGTGTGTGTGTATGTGCACTTATCAGCATAGTTAATGAAGAATCCATCTGATATCATCACTGTATCAAAATTATCATTCCATTGTTTAAGAGCTTGTTTCAATCCATACAAAGATTTAACTAACTTGCGTACTTTGTTCTCTTATCCGGGGACCACATATCCTTCAGGTTGCTCTATGTATATTTCTTTTTCTAAATCACCATTCAGAAAGATAGTTTTAAAATCCATTTGATGCACAACAAGTTTATATATGGATGCAATGACAAATAATATTCTAATAGTTGCAATTCTAGTAACAGGAGAGTATGTATCAAAATAATCAATATTGTGTTTATGCTTGTAGCCTTTAGCCACAAGTCGTGCCTTATATTTCTCAATAAAACCATCGGGTTTCAACTTTTTCTTAAAGACCCACTTATACTGATAGCTTTAGTCTTATAAAGGAGGTTTACAAGTTCCTATGTATGATTGGACATGATGGAGTCTAATTCACTATTAATGGCTTCACTTCAAAAATGTGCATCTATAGAAACTATAGCATCATGATATGACAATGGTTCATCGTTCACAAGATACACATAATATTCATCACCAAAATTGGTTTCAATTCTTCTTCTTTGGCTTCTTCATAATTCTAGAGTTTTATTAGTAGGATTACTGTACAAGCATGCTTATCAATTGCTCTAGACATCTTATTTTTCATAGGAAAAATATTTTCAAAGAAAAAGGTATTTTTAGATTCGATAATAGTATTGGCTTCCATGACATCACTCTTAATGACAAGAAACATGTACGCAATACTTACAAGCATAACCAATAAACACACAATCACAAGTTCGAGAAGCCAATTTTCTCTTTTTAGGCTCAGGTAACATCACATTTGCCAAACACCCCCACACTTTTAGGTACTCCAAGTAAGGAGCACGTTCATTCCAAATTTGATAAGGTGTTTTACCTATCTTTTTTATGGGGTACTCTATTATGGGGTACTCTATTTTCTCTCACCTTTATCTGTTCAAAGCCTTTTAATTTTCTTATCCTTCTGATATTCAACTTCAGACTTATAGTTCATGAACATTTCAAAAGCTTCGCTTTTTCTTCTCAACAAATAGAGTCTAGTGAATATAATCTAGAACGATCATCAATAAAGATCACATAAAACCTTTTGGTTTCATCACATATTTCACATTTGTCAGTGTTAGACTCATGAAAATTATGGATTAAGTCCATTTCTTCATTTTCTTTATGTACTCATAGTTCATATGTCCCAGTCTACTATGCCACATATCAGTAGAATCAATCAAGTAAGGAAAATTATGCAATGCCATTCTTATTAAGAAATTCAATGACATTAAATATATAAAGACCTTGGTCTAGATACCCCTTACCGACAAAGACGTCATTTTTAGTCAGAGTCACAATACCTCTATTAAACATAGTCTTAATGCTAACCTTACCGATTAGTTGTACAGACACAAGGTTGTGCTTAATCATCGGCACATGAAGTGTAATATCCCGATCTTAAGTTTGAACTTTTAGGTAATTTACAATAATTTTACTTTTTTTTAGCGGCAAATTTACGAGTAAGAATATTTGCGTCTTTTAGCGACGAACTCGTACCTAGCATTGGTATATTATTTTGAGCGGCTTATATCGACAAAATTATTTAGTGTTGACATTTTTATTGCTATCAACTTTTAGCTTCAATTCGTGAAGCAGATTAGTAAATAAACAAATACATAAAAATAAAATAAAATCTTGATTTAATTGAAAAGAATAAGTCAACTCTTTATTTTAGAAAGAGAGGGAACCAAGGACGAGAGAAAAGTGGAGAGAATTTTGCTACCTTAAATTAGATTTTCGGTTACACCACATAGCAGAAGAAAGAGAGTCATATAAAAAAAAAGGAAGCCTCGGCAGGAAGAAAAGAGAAAAGGGAAAGAGAAAGAGAGGAAGAGAAGGCCAACAAGATCTCCGGCGAACGTAGCGAAGATTTCCGGTAAACCCTCTTGCAGATTTACTTGGCGTAATTGTAAGCTTATTTCGAATCGCGTACATGTGTATCGCCTGGGTGTGAGAGGATGTGAGGGGTCTCGGTTTGGCCAGCCATGGTGGCTGCCGTGTTTATGTGAGTAGGGCTGAAACGGAACAGCCAAGGTTGGTACACAGCTGTGTGTGTAAGTGATTTTATGTAGGTGTAAACGTGTGCAATAGGAGGGATTTTGATGTGTGATCAAGTGGGTGATGCGGTGCTTGAGAGATGCAAAATGGGAACTGTCGTATGTAAATTGTATATGTGTTTGTGCATGTAATGAGGGGATAAAATAGGGCTGCACGGCAGCCATAAACAGGTGCTTTGTGGGTGTTTTTGTGGGTGTGTATTTAGAGAGGTGGGGACTGCCGTGGAGCTGGTGTAATGGGTGTTCTTTTGTGAAATTGCATGTGAGTTGTTTGTGTTTTAATGGGTGTGATTATACTGTGTGTGCATGAGTTCCATTGCGTGAGGAAATGAGGTGTGTGAAGTGGGTTTAAGGAAGGGGCCTGCAAGGCAACCTGCCATGTGGTTGTTGTGAGGTTTTGGGTGAAATGGGTCTTGAAGAAGGGAGAAGATGGAAGAATATGTATGTGGGTGTGTCGCCTGTGATTCTGTGAGTTCTTGGGCTGCCAAGGCAGCCATACAAATGAGGGTATATGTGAGTTATGCATTCAAGTGTGTGTATATATGGGGATGGGGGTCTTATTCCATGTGTTATATAGAAAGGTGAAGGGAAGGCAGGCTAATGGGTATTGTGGCTGAAGTGATTTCAAATAAGAACAGTACTGGGTAGGCGTGAAGAAGGAGAAGACTGTAGCGAGAGAGGGAAATGTTCTGTTTTAAAATTAGACTCAAAAGTGTCGCTAAAAAGCTATCTTATTCCAGCAGTCTCTTTTCAAAATTTTAAAATATTTTTAGAATATTATTTGGATAAAACTTAAAGAAGTAACTTATATTAATTTTGCAAGATCTACACACAGTAAAAATTTCAGATTTTTCGGAGCTCAATAAGCATGCTAAGTAATTTTATTCGTAAAAGAGATTTCAGTGCATTTTTTAAATAGTAAATTAAGTTATTAAATTATGATAATTTTATAATAGTCTTACGTAGCTATGATAATGTATATTCCATAATTTCAAAAGTTTTGAAAGTCGTTTGCTATTTTTAGCGTTCTTAGTAGTGTAGCGCCCGAACGGATATAGCGTAACGCTTCATTATCATGATAGTTATTAAATTATTTATAATGACTCTTTTAGGTTATATCTGGGTGGATAAGGTACTTTAGGCATTGGGGGAAAATAGGTAATTATACATAAGTCGGGGGACGGTTGGGTAAAGTTTTACTCATCTAAAAGAAACCTAATACCTAAACGTGTCCGAGCGACAATAAATGACATCCATATGATTTGTTATTTAGGTTTTGATAGTCAAGAGCTAGGACCGGCATTTGAGCAAATACCAGAATCAGATTTTGAGCAAGGTAAGTACCCCTGTCATGTTCCTCCGTATACTTATTTGCAAAACCTATAATATGTGTTTATGATTTGATCATTTGAAGTTTAAAGTTTTATTCTGCATATGTTTTATTTCTAAAGTATTTGATGAGAAACGTAATTTGAAATAATGCCATGGAATGTTGTGTGAGTCATAGAATTTTACTGAGTACATGTGAAATGAGCTATGAAACTCGTCTTGGTTGCTGTGCCCCATATCCAACGGGGGAATGTTGGATTTCGGGCCCTGGTCAACGGGGCTTGTACGTTGATGCACAGTACTGTGGCTGGTGGTGCGCCCTTGCGTCCACATAATTATTTTATCCCGGGTGTAGGAGGGATTTCGGGCCCTAGTCAGGGGGGCTCGTACGCTGACCGCATCATACCTACGAAAGAAATATCTGTGTCTGATGTGAATGGAATGAACGACGATTGTACTCAGATTTGAAAATCTTTTCTTCTGAAATTTCATGTATATGTGTATATGTATATGAAGGAAGTTTTTACGAATGACAATAATCGAATGTTTGATTTGTTGAAAGAAAACCCATGGCATGTTTTAAAAATTTCAAACTTATTTTAGGAACATGGCTGGTGTACTTGCTGGGCTTTCGCTCATTCCTTATTTTTCAGGTGACGACTTAAGGGAAGCGGAGCCGTATGAGCCACACGGGGGAGTAGTGCCCGAAGAGAACTTTTAGAATAATGAGTGCCCACTATTCGAACATTTTAGTCTATGTTAATTTACGTTATGCTTGAACTGATGTAAGGAGCTTAGGTCTCCTCGAGTTTTCTTCATAAGTTTAAAGACATGTACTGAGAGTTTTATTTTAATTTTTGGAAGTCTGTAAGTTAGAATTAATTTCGAGTCACATGATTGTAGTAAGGCCTATCAGAGCCTTGCCAGGTGTTTGAATGGGCCTGCGGCCGATCACAGATCTGCTAGCTTGCGGGCCTACCCGTGGGTTCGGGTCGTGACATGAAGCACCTCGAATAATGAAAGGATTTTTACCAGAAGTGAGTTTGAGAACTACCATTCCCTTTCCCGCAATTGGAACAGAACTGTTGTCCCCAACATACACACTTTCGGTACCTTCCCCCACATTGAAGTAGGAGGCAAACATTTCTTGGTCTGCTCAGTTGTGCCTAGCTAGTAGCACCCAAGTCTAAAACCCATCCTTTCACTTCCCTAACTAGGTTCACTTCTACACCGCAACAACCATGATATCATCATCAACTTCAACCACATTTGCTCTAGCTCTTGGTTGTCTCCTTTTTGTTGTTGTTGTTGTTGTTGTTGTTGTTGTTGCTGTTATTGTTGTTGTTGCGGTGCTGTAGCCGTTGTTGTTTTGATCGACTTTTCGATATCGGCAAACATTTGCATAATGTCCTGCTTTTTCACAAACAAAACAATCACCCTTTTTCTGGTGAATCTATGCATTAGACACTTGACCTCTATTGCAGTTATATGATTAAGGTCTCCCATAAGGCTTATGACCATGTCCCCTATTTTGTGATTGTTCGATCTTAACCGGTTCAATTTCAACCACGTTAACGTTAAACATCATTTCTTTAGCCTTCCTAATCATTTGTTATTTTCTTTTTTGAGCCTCAACTATAATATAGACTAATGTTTCTTCGAGAGTCATTACATATCTCTTCTGTCTAAATTTCAATTTAAATTCTTTCCAAGAGTCAGGCAACTTTTCAATAGGACATTGAGCCTTAAATATTTTAGGTAAAAGGTCACCCTCTTTTGCTAAACCGTTCACTATATTTTGAAAAACATTTATTTGAGTTTCAATACTTTTATCCTCAGTCATTTGATAGTGCTGAAAATTGACTGCTAAAAACTTTTGGTGCCTTCATCATCAAATTCATACTTACTAACCAATTCATCCTGTAAAGTTTTAGCAAGTGTAAAATGATTATAAACGCCATATAAATTATTAGGTAAAGCATTACGAATAGTACTGAGGCAAAATTTATTAGCAGTTTTCCATGTTTTTAAGACTTGAGCATAATTTTCAAGTTTATCATTCGGCGCGGGCTCAGTTGAACAAATGAAAATTAAAAAAAATTCAAGATGTCCAAAATCATGTCTTTCCACCTTTTAAAATTATTTCTATCAAAATGTTCAATTCGGCTTGCATCCGAAATAACCTTTGTTTGTGCTAGAAGTTGCGATTCCATTTTAAACAACCTTTCAGATTGTTGGATACAATTCCAAATAATTTGAAATAGAACCACACTTTCCTACACAAAACACTGAAATTGCAATACAATATATATAATAATACGTTACAAAAATAAATAGGACCGATCTCACCAAGCTATAGAATCAAATCGAAGCTTTGTCCTAAAAGGTTGTATTACGCCCCCTGGAACCAGTGGCTCGATGCGGTGGGCTTTATGGCACACAACCTCTAGAATTAGCCTTTAGTATTAACTCTATTCACATGCACTTGCAATAGAATCTCATGAATAACCCTCTTGACTTTCTTCTTCCGCGACCACACAAAATCAAAATAAACTGGCACTACAATTATCAACGTGTATAACACAAATTTGGAGTATGTGTTTCGGGCGAGAGAAAAAGGGCTTTTGGTTTATTTTTAAAAAAAATTTAGCAACGACTTTGTTTACGGGTTAATTTAAAATTTTTATCGACGAATTTTTTTAGTTAGCATCGATGTATTTATGAGCAACTTTTAGTGACGATTAGTGAAGCGGGGTTATATAACAACCCGTTAAATTTTTCTAGTACATTAATTTATCGTAAATAGTTATTTTGAGTCTTTTCATAATAAGAGAAAATTTTGGGTAAACTTTGAATAACTACCAGAAGTTTACGGGTTTTGGTAATTTTCCAACCTAGGATATATATATATATATATATATATATATATATATATATATATATGTGGGACGTGATCCACTGCCCGCGCAGGCAAATTAGTTTTCTTGCCAACGCGATCTGGCCATCTATCCGTGATTTATGGACGGTCCAGATTAAATCTTCTCCTTCAATAGTGCTAAATAACCCTAGTACTTTAACATATTTGCAATCTAGCCCCAAAACTTTAGAAAAAATTATTTTATGCACCCTAATACCTAGTCACCTACAATATAAACTATAAAGAAATTTCAGGATATAAAGCTACTTACAGAGATTCTGCTCTGGGTCCTTGAATGTACGCCCGCCATGCTACTCTTGTTGCTTTTCGATACCCAAGCTCTTTACCAAGTGGACACACAGCTCGTTGCCTTACGTTTCTCAGATTTGGCTAATGACTATTATCAAACACTCTCAAGCTTCCAGGATATTGGTTTGAAAAGAGCAGTAGAAAACGTCGTACTAAAAACAATACCTCTTAATTTATACTGGAAAAGAAATATTACATAGGAGCAATAAAAATGAATGTTTCCTTCTATTGTTGCACACTATAAATCTTAGCACACTTCACACTCTTAGACTACTTCTCACTCTTACACACTTCACACTCTCTCAGACTTCCTCTGCCTTCTAACTCTTAGTTCGACCCTTTTTATAGATGAAAAGATTAGGCATATAGGATTCTTCAATAGTAAAAAACTCTATTATATTTTGTAGGGTCTTCTTTCTATTATTGTGACATACATCTTTATTCTCTTTCCAACTTGGCCTTGTCATTTTTTCGCTGGCCATTATATCCATTTTATCATGGCTATCCTGTGGTTCCGCACCTTCTTGTACAGCTCAAAAGTTTGGCTAGGCAGATCAGGTTCTTTTTCTCCTTGGCTGTTGAACTGTTCATAGAGTTTGATTACCTGATCTTGACCTTGTTTGGAGGGCTCTATGGATGCTCTACACCACTTCAGGATTACTATCCTTCGTCCATCACAAAAACATGCTTTTATGGGATCGGCTACCATGGTTTCAATGGTTGCATGTACACAACTGATTCTTTCGATCTTGTCTTTTTTCGGATTATACGTGTTCCATAGCTCATCCTTGTGTGGTCAGTAGAAATTCATTAACTTTTTATTAGCGAATCGATAAATGAACCAAATCCGGTATGGTTGGTAGAATTTAGTTTTGCTTTTTTCTCCCAGTGTTGACAGTATTTGGACTGTGATAATCTGTCGACTAAATCCCATAACTTTAAGAGCATATTGAACTATAGCTGGGAGACTATCGATGAGCTGATAATCATATCGATTTCTTTTGAATGTGTCTACGAGTCCATGTTCAATCCATTTAAGATCAACCTTGTCTGATGGTAATGTGAGGCTTGACCATCCATAATCCCAATTCAGGAACACCTTCATTTCTGGTTTGCGAATGATCTCTTCATGTTCATTCTTCTTCCTAGCTAGTTCTTTTATTTTTGTAGTGATATCAGCTGGGAGCAATGATTCTAGTTCTTCTAGCAATCAAATTCTTTCTTCCCTTTCTTGTAGGACTATCATTCCTTCTTCATCATTTATATTAAGCATTTCTTCTAAGTGCTTGACATAATCAGTAAATTGACTGAGGATTCTTCATAACTCTTTTCGGTAATTTTTCCTCAGATAATGCAAGACATTTCCAAAGAGTTTTTTTACTCTCTTCACATAACCTTGGATCATAAAACATTTTTATTTTATTATCATTGGTTTGTGTTGTGGTAGCATTTTGCTTTGAAGATTTTCCATCTTTATTAGTTGTCACTTTTCTTTTTAGATCCTTGTTGTTAGGATAGTAATTTTTCATTTTCTTGCCCACTTGTTTAGGGCGCCTTGCTGTCGAGGTTTCAGCCTTACTCTCTTTATTCCAAAACTTTTGCATTGGTTTTGAACGCTTAGTTTTGTATCGTCCTGCTTTAGGGCTTTCGGGTTGGTAGTTCCAACCATCCTCTTCCGCTACTGGGGGAGGATTTGTGAGTGACAAAGAACTGTCATCTTTCTTTTTAGGGTAAATGACGTAGTAGTCGAATTTTCCTGATGGTTCTCTCAGTAGACCGACTTCAGGATCTCCAGCTTCATACCTTTCTTTTAAGGCCTTTTGAGTAGTCATTTTTGGGGTAACAAGAACTCTCTGCATCATAAAGCATAATTCCCTGGTTAGGCTATTAGTAAGTGCATTTTTGGCTGATGAGATGTATTCTACATCCCAACTCGGAATCGTACCGGTAAAGGGAGAGGTTCTTGGTTATTTCGCCCACATCCGATCCCCATAATAACTGAACCATTGTTGCCATCGATAAAGCCTTGTTTGACTAACATTTCTTAGGTCTCTTTTAAGGAAAGCTTTAAAACACCTATTATCTGTTCTGATAAAACAGTGTTCTGAAATTAAAAATATGTAAAAAGATTTTATGCCTCGTTTTATAGCTAAAAACTCTTTTTCGTTTATGTGATACCGAGTTTCTGCAACCTTAAAGGTTCCACTCCAGTACCCACACAGCTGTTCTTCAGCTTGATCAGAGGGTATTGCTTTTAATACTGCACCCTAACAATTTCGAGAAGCGTCAGTTTCTAGAATTAACTTGTCTCCTTGTTTAGACAAGCTTAATTTTAGGTATCTTCATCTTCCCATATCCATTTTCCTTTTCTAAATTTTTTACTTAAGGTTTCTGTTAGGTCTGATAAATGAGGGATGAATTTCCTCGCGTAATTTAACAACCCAATAAACCTTTGAAGTTGCTTTACATCATTGATTTGTTCTGGAAACAACTTTATTTTTTCAGCTATGTGATCTTGGAGGACAATTTTTCTACTGTCTTCTATTCTCAATCCTAGAAAGTTAATGGTGGTTTGTTCCCATTCACATTTCTTTTGTAATAGTACTAATCCATGGTCAATGAATTCTTATGCTATCTTTTTTGGAAGATTTCTATCTTCTTCTTTGGTTTTTGAGAATACTAATATGTCATCTATGTACACCACACAGTAATCTCCGTGCTTTATAAAAATGTTATCCATCCTTCTTTGGAATAAAGGCGGAGCATTTTTCAATCCGAATGGTAACACCATCCATTCATAGTGCCCTTGTGGTGCGCTAAAAGCAGTTAATGGAATTGATGATTCTTCCATTTTGATTTGCCAATATCCGCTTTTTAAATCAAACTTTGAGAAAAAGTTGGCTAGCTGGATTTTATTTATCAGCATATCCTTCTTTGGAATTTTATAGCCATCTTTGACTGTTGTTGTGTTTAAAGCACTATAGTCTACGACTAATCTGGCTTTTCCTCTAGCCTGTTCTGCATGAATTTTTTACCATGAAAGCCGGACTTGAATGAAGGCTCTCATTAGGTCTTATTAACCCTTATTTTAGTATTTCATGAATCTGTCGTTCAAATTCCTAAACCATCTCAAGACTATGTTGCCTTGGTTTTACGTTAACCACATAATCTTTATCTTTGAGGGTTAATGTTGCGCAAGGTTTATCATTTCCCCATAATTTTAGCGGGTCATCACTAAAATTATTTTCTAACATTTTTTTTATACTATCAAGACTAGGAATTTATTTTTCTTGTTTGCATTGATAATATTGGTTTATTTCTTTAACCCAACTGTCATTTTCTTCGATTACTTCTCCTTTAAGTAATTCTTTCTTGGTTACTTCTTCTTCAAGTAACCTTTTTCATGAGTCTTTTTTGTTCTATTCACCACGCTGGGCAGCGTAGAGAGACTCGCTCTTGATATGTTTTTGGATTTCTCCTAATTTTTTTGGACGAAAACCAAATTTACATTTTTGAGCAACATATTTTAACAACAAAATTTTTTTACGTTGTATTTCAATATGAAACTCTTCCTGAATAAATGGTCGATTTTCAGCTTGTTTAAGGAAAGCATTTCCTATTAGAAAATCGCCATCTAATTCATCGAATTGGATTATTCGCTCTATAATGAACTGTTTTTCATTTATTTTGACCGAAATATCATATGCTTCATAAGCCGGTTCGAACTCATCGTCATTTGCCATTCGCATGTTCACGAGTTGATCTATTTCGATCCATTTTTCAGAGGGTAGTATTCATGGTCGTGCTAGGCAATAGGATGCTCCAGTATCTACTAAAGCATTTATTTTAAAAGGGTGATAACCCTGTAAGTCAAAACTTAATTCTATATAAGAATTGTTTGGACTTACCGCCATCCGTTTATTATTCAGTTTTTTGGACCTTCTTTTACTTTTGATAATACTTATAATGTCTTGAATACCCTTTTTTGGCTCACTTCCTGTCAAGCCTTTTTCTTTAAGCTTCTTCTTGACATTGTCATTTACTGATGTTGTGGTCATTACATGTATGGTTTTTACACGTGATGACATGCTTTGTCTGATTGGAATGGTAACTGTTTTGTACCCTATGATGTCTTCATCAGAACTGTCTTCTTCTTTGATAGCTTCTTCTACCAGTTTTTCCTTTCCTTTGCCTTTTGGATTTGTAGGCGTGGAAGGTATTGAAGAGACATAATATCTCCTTGGTTCTTCGAGGATAACAACACCTTTATTTTTCCTAATATGCATTTGTTCTAGTTGTTTACTAGCTAATCCTTCTCCTATCACCCATTTTTTAGGCCATGATAGTTGCTTTGAATTTATCTTCTGTGCTTTTATTGCTCGGACATTACTACTTGTTTGTTCAAATAGTTCTACTTCACTGTTTAGCGTTTTACTTAGTGGATTAGTGGTATTTACTACTCTGTAAACTAGACAGTATTGTTCTGCAATATTTTTGCAGACTTCTCGTAATTCGGTCATGCCTTGAGTCTGAATCCTCAGTCCTAATGCTTTATTAAGATAATGATCTTTTAAGGACATGAAGTAGTTTGGTGTAGTTTCAAACCAAACTGGTTCATTATACAAGTTACTTTGGATACCCCTTATTAGGGCTTTTTCAAAAGTTTTCCACCGATTATCTGTTAAACAACATATTACTGGTGTATCTATGCCATCGATGAATAATGGACAAAGACTAACTTGTATCATACCAATATGGACATAGTGATATCTTTCTCTAAAGTATTGTTTTGCTTATCTGTCTTAAAGAGAGAAATGTCTAGTATTCTTTCTTC
The DNA here is from genome assembly GCA_033065855.1 of Escallonia rubra. Taxonomy (NCBI): domain Eukaryota; kingdom Viridiplantae; phylum Streptophyta; class Magnoliopsida; order Escalloniales; family Escalloniaceae; genus Escallonia; species Escallonia rubra. The sequence goes on from JAVXUO010001985.1 coordinate 23,664, forward strand.
AGTTTGACCTACTGAGGTTTCTCCTTCAGAAATCTCTACATTCATCTTACTTCTGAACCCGAATATGGAGTTTTTATATATTTCTCCAACCTTGATTTTAGGCCTCTTTCAATGGTTTATAGTAGAACCGAGAGTTTCTTCCTCAATTGATTCACTCTGACTAATTATGTTATTAGATAATGGAATCATCTCTTCTTCATGGTCGTAGGTTTCTGACATCATGAAGATCGTTCCTATGCCTTTTAAAGTTCTGTTTAAACTTTTTTTGTCATCTGATGTTGTTTCATCATCAGATTCGCACTCGTATTCTGAAACAAGCTTTTCTGCTTCGTCTTCAGAATCTAGTTCGTATTCCCATGCTGACTCGTATCTTTCTTCAGTGAATTAGAAATATCTTATATTTTGCTTTCTTTTCTTACTTGGACATTTCTTTGCATAATGTCGTTTTTCGCCGCATAACCAGCAGCAATCACACTTTTCTGGTGATTTTCTTTTTGGACATGAAGGTTTTTTATACGGAATATTAGATTTCTTTCTAATATATCTTCCCCATGGTTTTGGTTTTTCTCTTAATGGATTAAATTTTTTCCATTTCTTCACATATCTTTTTTCGTTTCCACACCTTTTCTTCTCAAATTTTTTCTTTGTGAAGTTTGACTTCTTTTCGCATCCAAAACTGTTTACCATGTTATCGACTTTAGAACATATGAGCTTTTTCTTATATTTTATTGCATGTCCTTCAGTACAATATATCTTTAGAACTTCTTTTGCAGCTTCAATCCTTCCTCCTAATGAATCGCAAAGCATTCTGTCATTTGGGAGTTTAGTATATTCTTTTTCTGCTAACTCGTCCCATGGTTTAGGGAGTTTGACAATAAATTGCTTTTGCCAGTGGAGACTATCTCGGAGTTCTAACTTGTAAAAATATTTTTTAAATTCACAAGTGTAATTTTTAAAGTAGCATATATCACATATTTGTAGTTTTGTCAAATTTGCGAAAGCACCTTTTTCTTAAATACCTATATTATTTATAGATATTCCGTAGAACTCTCTTTTAATGTTGTCTGCATAAAATATTATCCATTCTTCAGAAATATTGAGCTTGCTCTGGGCCTCAATTATCATTTCGTTGTCTGCTATTCTATTCCAGAACCTAACTGCGTTTCCTCAAAGGGTTGCTTGAATAAAATGTTTCATATCATGCCTTTCTGTTAGATTACCACCTATTATGGAAATCCTGAAGGCTTGTGCCCAATTATCTATTGTTTCTTCAGTATTTGAAATACAATCGATATCAAGATATATGTCGTATTGATTTACGGGCTCATTTCTTCCATTTTTGGAGACAAATTCTTGTTTAAATTTGTCCTTACAGGGGTGTTATTAAATTTAGAATTTCTTTCTAGATTTAATTCTGGATTCCACGCTCCTACATAGTTTGGATCGGTTTCTCCGTTCCATAAATTTATATCAGCAAACGCCTTATTTACTTCTGATATGACTTTTTTTTTTCTTCTTGTTTATATTGCTGTTCTTTTAGAACAGCTGGATCTATTTCATCAATCATTGCTTTTTTCAATAATTTTTCTTTTTCTACTTTGTCTAAGTAGTCATTTATTATTTTTTCTATTTCTTCTGCACCTATTCCTTTTATGGGATCTTTGGTGTCTTTTGAGCTACTTGAAGAGGGTTTTCTTTCCCCTTCGCTACCACTGTATGCTATAACTTCTTCAAATACATATGAAGTTTCATTGCTATAGTATTTATTGGTAGTGTCATAACTTCCAAAGTTTGATAAGAAGTTATCTGAGTTTAGGACGTGATTTTCACTTCCTAACCCTTTATTTGAATTGTGTAATTCAGTTAATATCTGAGATGTTATCTTGTTTAAAGTTCTACAGATATTTAAAGTTTCATTAGATACATCCATTATTTGATTTAATAATCCTGTTATCTCGGTTTTTCCAACTCCATGGTCTAAGTGTATAATTCCTGTCATATGATTTAATAAACAAGGAATTCCCATGAGTTTTTCGGTTGAAGCTCGCTTTGATTAGGCTCTAATACCAATTTTTTATGGAAAATTTATCCTTTGGTCATGAATGACATGTTCTAATCTTGAGAGGGGTCAATTTGAGTCTTTTGAGAAGTATGAATGGTTTTAAGTAAACTGCTGAGAAGTTGAGGGGTTGAAAATAAAAATTAGTCAGAGAGCTGGGAACTTGCCAGTGCTGGCATTTTATCTTCTCCATATATATATATATATATATATAGATATATATATATATATATATATATATATATATATATAATTTTCCAACCTAGGGTTTATCATACACAGTACATGCACAAAAAAAGAAGAAGCTATATAAGTTTTTGTGAATGTACTGTGTGTGCTTGTGAATGTGTGCTGTGAGAAAGAGGGGAAAAGGGAAGAAAATACTGCCATATGGCAGTACATCTGTGTGTACCGTGTGCTTTAGTGAGTGTTTTTTTGGGTAATTATGTAGGTGTGTTTCATGCCTTAGTGAGTATAAAAGGCAGGAGAAGTAATTGTCGTAGGGCAGTGTAATGTGTGCGTGTCTTACGTGTGAATATGTGTCTACGTGTAATGGGTTTGGGTGTGTAAGGAATGTATGCTTCTATGTGTGTGTATGGTATGTTTTCTTGCGTGCATGGGTGTGTGTTTGTGTGTATATGTTTGGTTGTGTGAGGCTGCCGAGGCGCAACATGTGTAATTAAGTGTATGTGCCATGTGCGTGGATGAGTTTGTGTGAGGGTATAGTGTGTGTGTTTGTGCTCTGTGTGTAAGGGTGTGTTTGTGTGGGTGTGTATGGTGTGATTTAGTATGTTTGTGTATGTATAGTGTGTGTATAGGTTGGTAACAGTCTATCCGTGCGTTTGTGCGTATAAGTGTGTGCGTGAGGCTGCCAAGATAGCAGCGTGTGTATGATTTCTAGGTGCATGCGTGTGTGTAAGTGTCGTTTTGTATCATGTGTTTTAGTGTGTGTTTATGTGTATATATGTGTGCGTGTGCGTGTTGGGTGATTGTAGGTATGAGGGTGCAAAGAAGGTGAAGTGGGTTTTGTGGGTCCCGAACTAGCATTATGTTCGACGCGTGCGTCGGGTGGTGCATGGTGATTGCTAGCATGTAAAATTTTCGAGTAGAGTACCTAAGGCTATAATAGAATTTCTTACCAAGATTTTATAATTTTTTGAAATTGTATATATTATAATATTTTTCGTAAATTAGATTTGTAAAATTCTCTTAGAGTCTTTAAATCTCATGATGAATTTTGCCCCAGATTAAGTTCCATGATTTTTAGAGTTGATTTGGTATCATTACCGTATCACATTGAATTTAACAAAATGAAAATTTTGAAAATAGTTTTTTTTGTCTTCTAAATTACAATTTCAATTTCTATAATTTTTATACATATTTGAAGTTATTACAAAAATTACGGAATTTTATTTTTAGCTAGGAACATTTATGGCTATTTATGGACTTTTAGTGCATTTAAACAAAATACTTTTAATTAAAAAAATTTATATTTTTATTTCACATGATTTTTAAGCTAGAAAAATATTTCTGAGAATTAATGCCAATTCTGGGTTATTGTTGAGCCTCGAGGAGTGTGTCGAGTTTTTCAGCTAGGTTGGTCATATGTAGGACCCACTTTGAGTTACATCATTCCGAGTTGACGAGTGAGCACGTTGTGAGTAGTTGAAATGAAGTTTATAGTATACTAGTGTAGATAGTTTTCTAATAAATAATTTTCCAGTCTAGGTTGATTCAGAGGACTTTGATCGAGGTCGTTTAGCTTGGATCAAGGTAAAGAATTTTATCCGAATCCTATTTCATCGCTTTGAATTCAAATGTTTTATTATAACAGTTTTATAAACTTCATTGAACTTCAGTTTTATGATTAATATAAAAAGATTTTGGAACTGTCCATGAAACCCTAACTAAACCTTAAAGTGATCGTTTGAAATTCTTTATTAATTCTCATCTGTTTTATTGATTCGATCATCGTAAAACGCTTTGGATTTTGTGTTATTTCTTATGTATATTGACATGAGTTGGTAAATTTGAGTTGTTATAATGATATTGTGTATTGTTGGCGTTATAAGGATGGTCTTTTTGGTTTGAGTTGAAACTAGTATCTAAATGGACTAGTGTATCTGAGCATTGCTAGGATGACTTTGCTAATCTGTATTGTTCATGTTCAATGACATATGTTTGGTTTTATTGTATCTGAAATAGTTTCAAATGTTTATTGATTTTGATGGATTGAGTTGATACTCTTCGCTGCGTCGATATCGAAATACTGTGGTTTTATTTAAAAAACCTTTTAAAAATTATCATTTGATTGTATATGAAAAAGTCGCTCAAATCGCTCTGCTTTGTTTTTAATCCTCGATTGACCTTACTGGGCTCTCAAAAGCTCACTCTCGTTTGACTTTCTTTCTTTAGGTGATATAGCGAACAATGGATCGCATTAGGTATCGACTAGAGCCGAGCAAGAGAATTTAGGTTTTAGGATTTATCATTAGAACCTTACGTGGTTAATATTGCCATTTAAAATTTTCAGACTTAGATTTAATGTTTCATTTATGACAGTCTACTAAGAGTACGATTTGATTGACGATTTAGTTGCTCCGATGATGATTGTCTTTTTGGTTGTGAGGAAATTATTATCTTTGTGTAACTGATTGAGTGAGTGTGTAACGTGTCACATAAATGACCTTGAGGGTTAAATTATAGACGGGTGCTCATAATACTACTTAGCTGTTCCAAGACTTGTGATGTAATGTTGGGCTCCTGACAAATGGCCAATTTTCTCTTTCTAATTGGCATAAGAAAACCATCCCAACCTAGTTTGTACTTTATACATGGCATTGTCGAGATAAATTGAGCTCAAGAAAATTTACTATAAGATTATTTTCGTTTAAATGGGTTATGCTCGTAGGGAAGATACCACAACAAATACAGTCTTTAGCGATGGATTTTTCGATATCTAAAGACCCCAAATCCATCCGTAAAGGCTTTTACAGATGAAATTTCCATCGGTAAAGGTCTGTTGGTGATAACCACGTTGCTAAAAGATTAATAACGGAATTATGTGATCCGTCAGCAACAATGTTACTTTTACTGACGAAATTTTTTACTTTTACGAAGGAAAATTCTGTTGCTAAAGGTATTTTCTATGTATATCCTTATTTCTCAATTTCTCGAGACCAAAAAAAAAAAAACTTTTAGGGACGAAATTTCGATTGCTAAACGTCTGTCACAAAAGTTTGTCTCTGAAAATGTAGAAGGACTTTAAGCAACGGAACGTAATTCCGTAGCTAAAAGTCTGTTTGTAGAAGTTAAAAAGGTTTTTGTTTTGTTTTTTATTATTTTACCAAATCCAAACTTGTTTCAGACAATTAACCTTAATAAACTAATTCAACAACAATATAATTCTTTAAACGAGCATTCATCCTTTACCAAATTTCAAGTAATGCAAATAAAATTTCAATCTTATACACCACCAACTAACATTCAATTCTCAATTACCAAAATTAGATGTTCACTAAATATAATAGATCATAACGTACAAATCCTAAAAACAAAATTTACAAGTTCCATTGAAACTAAAAAAATATAAACCAAGAATCTTGCCCCGAAACCTACACAATATCTACCAATTAACTTGGAATCAAATAATTAACTAGTGATAGATCACAAGCAGGTAGTTATTGACAATGCCTGATAAGGTGGGGAGCCAGATGGTTTGCTATAGTTCAGACATAGGGCATCACGACTACTTCTTTACCATCTTCCAATTTTTTTTTGTTTGTTGGTATTTTGAGTTTTTACTAAAAACAACTGAATTGATTAGAAAGTAAGTGATTACTGCTGGTAGGTCTAAATACATAGTCTCGATGCTACCATCAACCTCTCTGTCCACAGTTGCTACTTGTTTCTCTTTGTCGATCACAACCTAATAAAGAGCATCAGGTGTACAAATTCCTTTACGGTAAACAAAATCAATAGAAGAAGACTACTTGTCAAAATTTCAACCAAAAATCCAGTAAACACAGCTGCAGAAATTTATGCAAAAATCATAGAGCCCAGTGAGATGTAAGGGACTAGGTAAAACGTAAAGATATTGAGAGGAAAAAAAAAGTGTTGGTGCAATAAGAGGTTTGTTGCAACAATATACTTGATTTTTTATAAGTTAAATTGCATCACAAAGGTGACAAGTGGGCCCGATCCACGCACACTAAGATATACAGTAACAAGTAACAAGCTATAAATGCAAGACCAAAAAAATATCCAAAGAGTCCTGTTTTCCCCACAAGAAAGTTAGTGTTTTTTTTTTTTGGACAAAGGATGAGAATAGCATTAATAAAGACGCTTGTTTTGAAGCGGTTTACAAAAGATAAACAACATGACATGCCATGGTTTTGCAAACAAAGTACCTACAAAAGATAATACAACACCAACAACTAGTTCAAAAAAAAGGGTGTTTTAGTGCTGTTAGCAGAGATCCGTTTGCAACAAGGAGTCATGTAGCCAGTCTTGGTGTACTTCAATCCTGGCGTGACAAGCAAAGGTTGCTAAGGATCTGGTCTCTTTTAAATACAGTGATGAAGCCGCGGTCATACTATAATAGTGGAAATCAGTAGCTATATAACAAAAGTCATACAAAAGGCTGCCCACCGTAGCTCGAATGTCTTCAGAATTCGAAATCTGTGACAGGAGAAATGAAGAGTCAGTGAAAACATTGAGGTGCATTAAATTATGCAACTTGGCCCATTGTGTTGCAAGTAAAAGTCCTTTTGCAAGAGCCGTATGTCTGTCAGAAGCTGTTGTGGATATAGCAGCCGAGTCACATCTTATTTTGTCAGCATTGAGGCATGAAATCCCAATTCCAGTTTTCAACTCGGAGTAATTGATAGAAATTGCTAAAAAGAGAAGGATATGCCTAGAAGAGGTGTTTGTACAGTTTTGGTTATTAGAAGCAACAAGTATATGTATGGTGGGTTGGTGATTTAAGGTGCTATTGGATGATTGGGGATTGCGAGGAGTTTTAATTGAGGAAGAGAAGATTAGGCTGATAAGATTGAAAATCTCACGAATTGTGTGCATAGGGTGACACGTGGTATGCCTAAAAATACCCTGGTTTCTAGTCAGCCAAATACACCAAGCAGTAGAAGCTATGCAAATAATTCCATGGTTAAAGTTGTGCAAGGTTTTGAGTTTTTTTACCCAAGGAATCAACCATTCACGGAAGGAGGACCTAATCAATTCGGTTTTTATGCACAGTGGCCCACCAAACCAAATGAGCCTAGTGTTAGTGCATCGAAGAAAGAGATGCTCTATCGTTTCAGGTTCCAGAGAGCAGAGGGAACATAAGGGATTATCAAGGATTTTGAGATGATAAAGCTTTGAAAGTGTTGGTAACCGGTCCCAGATTATTTGCCAAAAGAGTTATATGATTTTAGGTGGTAGGGGAAGTGACCATAATTTCAACCAAAAGGATTTATCAGAGAATAGGGCCGTTTGTTGTTGCTGATTTCCTCTGCGATCGGCTGCTCTCTTATTGTATAATATTTTGTATGCCGAGGCTACAGAGTAATTGCCAGAACTTGTTGCCTTCCAAACCTGTTGATCAGCTAATGGGTGTATAGAAATATGGACGGCAAGAATCTCGTTGACTATATCTTGCGGTAGAAGTGATGATATAAGAGGTTGGTTCCAACTATTAAAGAAAGTTAGTGTTGAAAGCATGCGACTTAGAGTTTTGCCAAAGAAAGCTCCACCCATAAACTGCCCTGGAGGTTACTAAAGAAAACCATGCCAAAAAATCTGAAAAGGAAATACAACCATTGCGCTCAAAAGGCAAATGCACCCTTAGTTCTTCTACACGGAGAGGCTCAGAATAGTTACTGCTGACTGAATTTATAGAGACACAAAACAAGGTGCTCTAAAATTGTATTCTTCTTTTCGTATGTCTTATGTAAAGCTCTAGACCCTAATCTTATTTTATTGAGCATTTTTATACCCAATCGAGCGGTGGAAAAAAGGTCATTCTTCTATTAGGAAAAAATTGCAACGGAAATTTTATCTAATAATTATGTGTGTCAACAAATAACAACATGATGCATCAGAGCATGCAGGTGGAGACCAGCTAACAACACTACAAATTTTCCCATTTGGTTATGGTCTTGGATGTTGGAATGCGTAAGCAAAGAAGTGAATCTTTAAAAGGAGATAAGACCAGCTAACAACACTATACAAATAACAACCTGATCGATCCATCAGAACAGGTGGAGACTTGTTTATTCAGCAAGTGCTAAACAATTTGCCGATTTGGTTATGGTCTTGGATGTTGGAATGTGTAAGAAAAGAAGTGAATCTTTAAAAAGAGATAAGACCAGCTAACAAAGTAGTTTGTACTTTTTATGTGGCCAGACGCCACATGTGAAGAAGAATTGTTACAGTGTGAGAGCAGCTAGTTCAGAACAAAAACAGCATAAATGTCTTGATCAATGTCGGTTTATTTCTCCTGATTGGGGAAGTGCTTGAATGTATTAAGTTGGAGCTAACCTTGGAAGCAAAGGTCCCTTGTGGCTAGCTGAGAAGTCCGGCCACCATTTGGCCCGTCTGGTTGCAATTGCCTGCAAAATATATCAAAAAATTTAAGCAAACCACGACCTTCGCAAATCGAATAAATAATTCAAAGGAACAAAAAGCACAAATTGGAACAAATTTACTCAAAAAATAAACAACAAAAAGCTTCAAAGCGGTCAACACTGATGTAAAACCAAACATAAGAATATACTGTAGCCAATACTCCATACAAAAATTAAAAAGTTAGGGAAAAAAAGAACAATGCCATTTTAGTTTTCCTTTTGGGAGCTTCTATTTTCACACTCTCAAATGTTTGTCAAGACCTAATTAATTTGCCGCTAAAAAGTGCATCAGTCGCAAAATAATAACTTTGTAGCGATAAACTTTTTGTTGTACAAACATTTGAGGGTCTCAAAATTAGACTTGTTCGCCTTCTCTTTTTCCAACTATAAAAATCTAATAATACCGTTATTTCACGGCTCAAACAACAAGTCAACCACAAACTTAAATACAGCCCAATCCTAAAAATCAAGGACCTATTTCACTAATTCAAAATCAATATCCCACCCAAAAATTCAATTTTAAATAACGAAAATTGAGAAAAATAGACACGTTCAGACCTGCTTTCCGAGAACAAGAAGTCTGGGTTTTTCGGAATAAAAAACGAGACTTAACAAAATTTATTTCAGAAACAGTCACTAGAACACGCTTTGCTGATTATAAAAATACTTAGTTACGTAATTGTACATACCCCACTAAGAAAAATCCCTTACCACAATTTTCTAATTTGATGAATCACAATATTCACAATCTAGCCGGATTCACCTAATTCTACCCTATGGTGGAAAAGCCCGAAATTTCCACTGGAGTAGGAACCCTAGAGGTGTTACAAATTAAAGCTAACACACATACACATACACACACAGACACAGACACAGACACACACATGCACAAACGAACTTGAATGAAATAGATAGTTGAACGAAAAAGGAGAGAAACACGAATCAAAGTTGGATAAATTTGTTACTGACTTTTTCATCCTACAAACTTGGAAGGAAGAAAGTACAAAATAAGTTGATAAAAAAGCAAGAGGTGAAGGTGAACTTGTTAAACGTGCTTCATATCTCCGCTTCATTATGATTCAACTTTAACGGCACGGTAGACTCGCTGTTTCGGCAGCGGCAGTGGAGTGATAACACGCGGGGAGGGGCGACGATAGTGGGAGGGGGGTAGGTGGCTTTGGAGCTGAGGTGGGTGCCATGGGCGGTGGGCGGTAGAGGTGGTAGGGTGAGAGAGAGAGAGAAATAGAGAGGGAAGGGTGAGCAACGGGGAGAGAATCTAATTATATATATATGAAAGCCGAAACTGAGACAAAGTGGGTGGCCTACGTGGACACCCTCTCCTTTTGCCACGTGGATATAAAAAAAATATTTTAATGTATTTATATTTTCTTTTTTTGTCACATGTTTCTCTCACCTATTCAAGTAATTTGAATTTGAATTCCAAAATCATCTAATTTTGTTGCTTAATTATCTCTTTATATGCTATCTAGATAAAAAAATTATTTTAATGTATTTTTGTTTTTCCTTTTTTGTGACATGTTTCTCTCACCTATTCAACTAATTTGAATTTGAATTCCTTTTTTGTTGCAAAATCATCTATTTTTGTTGCATACTTATCTCTTTATACATTACGTTGCAAAAATGCTCCACAATGACATGTTTGACACATCTTTAGAATAGTTCCCTTTTTTAATCCAGAATAGTTCCTCTGAGCTACTCTCTTCTCTCTCTCTCTCTCTCAAATAGGAAGACCAAATTCTTTAACCATCAATTTCGGGATTTCATCACTCAATTTCTTCCTCTTTCTAAGCCCCAATCCCTTAAATCTTGCTTATTCCCTTAATTTTCTCACATAATTTTCTCACACAAACATGATAATTTTGGAATCCTCCATTATTATCACATTACAAATTCGCCTCATCCTAATCTCCTTCAGTGGAAAGGGACTCTCCTATTTACGTATTTCTCCACAATCGCACCAACAAGAAGGAGAAAACGAATCAGAGTTGCAGTTTACGTAGGTGAGTAAATCAAAACTTTTTCTTTCTCTTTTTAAATTTTGAGTGATTTACTGTATGGTGTCTATTTCACAGATGAATTTACGAGGGATGCGTTGATCGACTTCTTTTACTTTGTATTTCTACTTATTAACAAAATTAGGTACGCGTGATTCGTTGTTACACATTCTTTCTTTGCATTATCGGCTTCTTTTTCTTTCGTGGGTGGCGTTTAATTAGCGAATTTTTCTTTTTTTTGGTACTTTTTTACATGTTTCTGTGCTTTTTTCTTTCGATCTATTTGTTTGGTTTAGTGAAACAATCCTTTTATTTGTAGTGTCTTATGGACGATGTTCAATGTTTGCTATTTGCTTTATTTTTGTTTCCACCAAGCATTGATGTTTCTACACTCCCTTGGTCCCTTCATCTGTAATCAATTCTTTTTTCTTCCTCTTTTTAAATTTTCATTTTCAGTTTCTGATCTCTCTCTATGGTACCCAATTTGTGACTATTGGATGAATTAATGTCACATTTTTGTTACTAATTAATTCTGTGTACTTCAGGATTTTTTTTTAAGAAATTTAAACGTCTTCTAGCAACGGTAACAACAACGTTGAAGTGGATGGAGCTCCTTGAGTTTTAAAATTTCAGTTTATGTCAGTAAGTGTCCAAAACCATACATTCATCTGCATTCTCGACAAGCTGATGGACTGATAGGGTCGCATTGTATGGTTCAACAACAGTGTCTGAGACCTTGGGGGATGGGAACACAGAGAAAGTGAGCATCATTCGATCTGGGTACTCTTCTCTGATCTTGGAAATAAGAAGAGTTCCCATCCCTGAGCCAGTTCCACCACCCAACAAGTGACACACTGAAAACCTGGAATCGAAAAACAAAGTTATGGTTTCAATAATTTTGTAGGGAATAAGAACACACAACTTCTCAAAAGGGCAAAACAATACAGAGTATATAAGAAGAAAATGAAAAAAAGTGACATGAACCGGGGCTGCATTTCTATTTGGCTGCTTCAGGCGTGATAGAAGGAAGAACACACTTGGACACTAGACCACTGCACAAAGTCCAATACTGATGAACAGTAGACCTTTTTAAGTTAATTAAATAGATTGCTATAGATTCATATTGTTTATCCTCTCCTGTACAGCCAAATAGAACCCTGAAAATTAGAGGACTATTTTATGGCATGGAATACAAGAAAACTCAAAAACTAAAGCCGGCATAACGAAATGCATGATCCATATGTTACTATACCAAGTTATAAATAACTGAATGATATACTGCTTTAGATTTAACACTGTCATACATCTTCCAAATGAGATTTTTCTTGAATTAGTGTCATGTTTTATTTTACTAATTAATTCTCATTACTTTGGGATTTTTTCCTTTTTCAGAAATTTATGCGTTCTCTAAGAACTATTTAAAGGTTGGCAGCAACATTGAAGTGAGTGGAGCGTTGCCGAATTCATAGGTACTAATGCTGTTGTTGTTCCTCCTTCGTATTGTGATGCTCATATGGATGTTCAATACGAAGTTATTAACAAGCATTATCAATATGGTTAAAGGAGAAAAGATGGATAAATTATAATCGGTCTTTTCCCGAAATTCCATAGCTATCATGGTATATTTGCTATCATGGTATATAAGCACTCTAACGTGACTATGTGATTTATTTGCAGCGTTGGAGGCATCAATGTGAATATTACTGATGGAAACTTCGTCAACTATTTTGCATTCTAAATTTTTCTTTTTAAAATTGTATTCACTCGATGATTATTAAATTGGTTGAAACACAAGTGTTGTAACTCTAACTTGATGTTTTGGTTAGATTGTAATTGTTCCAACCTGCACTTGCCCTCGCTTTTACTATTTTTATATTAATTGTCATATATGACCTCCCTTATTTAACACTTGACCAATTATTATTAAAAATGTTCCCGTGTGCAACGCACGGGTTCAAAACTAGTTATATATATATATATATATATATGAAAGTTGTAGCTGAGAGAATATTGTCCAGTTATCGCTTACTTGGACACTCTCTTAACTCGCCATGTGGATTTCCTTTTTTTTTGAAGCATTTTGAATTTACTTACCTTTGTAATAATGATTTGGATTCATTTTTTTTTTGGCTCTCCCTCTCTCTTATTCAATTTGATTTGAATTTTTTTTGCCACTTGAAATTCAACCAATTATATTTTACATTAGTCTCTCTTCTAAGTTAACATGTCACACTCAAAATTTTATTTATATTTTTGCAATTCCATTAATTCCTAATTTTTTCCAAAAATAAATTTCTCTAAATTTCTTTTTTAGTCTTAAATATTTTCTATCGATTAGAGAAGCTCAATATTCTACAACAGTTTTTCTCTCTAACTACTGTAATCTGCTTACTTTTATTTCATTACAAGTTTATATATTTATATAGTTTACTCATACCCCATTTTATTATCAATCATTTGTTATATATCGTTGCTCTTTTTTTTATGGCCTTGAGTAATATAAACCTCAACACATGGGTTAATTATGGTTAATTAAGTTTAATTAGGATTAATTATACGGGATTTAAGATTTTTTTGCCTAACTATCAATACAATTACACATGCATTATAACAAACTAATTACAATGATAGTATAATTCAAAAAATATAACATGTAATCATAATAATAATACATAAATTTAACATATAATTATACAATTACGCTATAACCTGTAATTAAATAATCACATACAATTACACTATAGCATGTAAATTATCAATTACACTATAATTCAAAAAGTGTAAGATATAATAATTAAAAAAAATACTTTTGTGGCTGTCGTCGGGGGGGGGGGGGGGGTGGGTTATTGTCAGAGGGGGAGTTGTGGGGTGGGGGTGGGGTGGGTTGTCGCAGGCAGTCATCGAAAGAGAGAGACAAGAGAGAGATAAGAGAGATAAATAGGGAAATAGAGGGAATTAGGGTTTTAATACAAGGGTTTTAGCGACGACCGTCGTTGAAAGTTCGTCACTAAAAGTCTTGTTTTCAAAAATTAAATTGACTTTTAACGACGGTAACATTCCGTGGCTAAATATCATTAAAAAAATTTGAAAATATTTCTTTTGCTACGGATTGTTACCTGTCGCTAGGGCTATAAATGAACCGAACCGTTCACGAACGGCTCGTGGTTCGTTCTCCAAAAAACTCGTTCACGTTCGTTCGTATGATATATGAACCGAACATGAACAAGTTTTTAGAACTCGTTTATTAAACGAGCCGAGCATGAACACTTCAAAATGTTCACAAACATGTTCGCGAACAACCCATTTAAATAATAAATTAATTATAATTATAATTATAATATTTTTAAAGAATTAATATCTACATCAGCCATGTGTTATAATTTAAACTTAGAGGCCAGGCCCTAAAGTCAATTAACCCAATATCCCAAGCCCAATTATAAACATAGAGCCCAACCCTTTAAATAGCCCAAAATATAAAGCCCAACTTCATTAAAACCCTAACTATATAAACTAAAACCTAAACAACTAAACCTAAATACTCACAAGCAGCCTCCCTCAAGTCTGCCGTCCTCTCTTCCGTCACACACACACACATCGCACAGTCCTTCTCTCTCTCTCTCACTCTCCCCCTCTTCGTACATGGACATCCTATCATCGACGTTGTAATCGCATGTCTTCCGCCGTTATCTCGCTTTCGCCGGATTCCGATTATACAAGAATAGAAAGGGAAGAAAGCGGTCGATAACTATTGAGGGATTGGTAACGACTAGGAGCAAAGCTGCGAACGCAAGGGCTTAACCTCGAAGAACACTTGGAGAGGGATCTGATTCATAAGAGGCATGCTGCATCCGTTGTTTGTGTCTTCATCGCCTCCGATCAAGATTTCTTTTTCTAGTATTTTTTATTCTGCACCGTCCTTGGATCTTTTGTATATTATATTTTTGATTCATTACAGTTTGATTTCTTGATGGATTTGAGGTTTTTGAGCAGATTTAGGGATTTGGTTAGAAGTTGAACACGAGCATAGGCCGAGTTTTCGAACTCGAGTTCGGCTCGTATTGTTAAACGAGTTGAACGAGTCGAGCCCGACTTTTACAGTCACGAACTCGAGCCGAGTTCGAACATTGATGTTTTCACTCTTAACGAATACGAGCCGAGCTCGAACAGACTAAAACTTAAACGAACCGAGTTCGAACACACCTATGTTCGACTGGAACTCGGTTCATATCCAGTCTTACCTGTCGCTAAATATTTTGAAAATTTGGAAAATTATTTTAGCGACGGATATTAAACCCATCGTTTAAGATTTGCCGATGAAGTTTTTTTCGTGATAAAAGTGACTTTTAGCGACGGATTTTAGTCTGTCGCTAAAATTCTGTCAGTAAATAGCTTAAATAGTGCTTTTTTTTTTGTAGTGTAGACTTTTACGGATGGATTCATTTCGTCGTGAAAAGTCCGTCAACAAAAGTCATTTTAAGAACTATTTGTAAAAAACAAAAGGGTTAAAAGTGAAAAAAATGGAAAATTAGAAATTAGCAACAAAATAATTTTTTTTATATAAGTCCGTTGGTGAAGACCATTATTGAGGATTTTTCTATCGGTAAATATTTTCTAACGACGGACCTTTACCGACGGATAATCTGTCAATTAAAGTGGCTTTTAACAACTAATTTATTTTTGCGGCTAAAAATAGGTCGGGAAAAGCTATCTTTCTTGTATTGAAATGGGTTAAGAGGGTGTTTGTGATTGATTAAATCTTGGTCAAACCTGATTTAATCTAGATTAAATCAGGTTTGTGAGTGTTTGGCAAAATAGATTAATAGATTTAATCCATCTCCAAAAGCTAAAAACTGATTTAATCCATAATCCTCAAAAGTGAAGATTATGAAATAATTACTTTTTCCATAATCAGGTTTGACCATGTAATTTACCATCCTATCCCTATATTTTTTACAAAAAAGACCTCTCATACCCCTTAATTAATTAGATAATTGCTGGAGTTTATCTCTTCTCTGCTAACCTCTTTTCCATACTAATGTTCGTGATGCTATTTGTGATGCGGTTTCTACTAGATAAATATATATTTTTTTTGCTCAAGATAAATTTTATTTGTAATTTTGGGATGTTGTCCTACTATAAGCAATAACGTGAGATTGTTTATGTTTTTAATTTAAAATAAAAAGTAACAACTTTTGTAGGACGTGAAAATAGTTATTTTCATAATTTATTTGGACATTATAATTATTTACGAATAAAAGTTATGTTAACGTTACTTGAATATTATAAAAATTGTTTATTGAATGCCCTCTATGGTCATTTTGTCATAGTGAAACTGATTTAAGTACTTTTTATCCAAACACTTTTTATAAATTTAATCTAATTTACAACTACTTTTGCCAAACAGCAAACTGATTCTGATTAAATCAGATTTTGAAAACTGATTAAGATTTAAGCAGAATCTATTTTTTTTAATCAATCACAAACGGGCTCTAAGTTAAGCACTTGCTAGTTGGGACTGAGTTGTGGATAGGGTGTGAAGGTTATGTAAACAGTATTTGGTAGGGGTGGCAAAATGGGTGGGTGGGTTGGGTTTGGGTGAGGGTTAAATGGGTTGGGTATAAATGTGTGACTTACCCATTTTGACCCATTTAGTTGTGGGTCAAATGGGTCAGTTTTTAATTGGGTTGGTTTCACCCATTTAACCCAATAATAACCCATATATAATTCAATCTCTCCCCTTCCTCTTTTGTAAACACAACAAACGAACGGCCACCAGGCCATACCCACAATAAACCTTCACACACACACACACACACACACACACACACTCTCTCTCTCTACTTGTTTTCTCTCCCAGCAGCCACGCCACCCAACAGCCACCACTCCCATTTCTACCTCCCACAGCAAATGGTCCGCAACCACCACCACCGTATATTTCACTGGTGGTCTGCATATTCTTCTTCCCCCGCCATTGTTGCCGCCATCACACCCACAGCAACCACCACTGCGAGTGCCACCGCCACGATTTCAGATCCAAACGTCACACCCATTTCAGATCCAAACGTCACAGGTTGAAGATCGATCATCCTTCCCCCAAAGGCTTTCCAGATCTGAGCCAAGTTCCATGCCTTCGCCGGAATCATTAGGTGAGGGCGTCGCTGCAGTGAAACCAGTGGTGATGAAACCGCTGCGTTGGCGGATAACGAGGGAGTGGCGGCAGCGACGGTGGTGGTGCGGTAGGGCAGAGACGAGTGGCCGTCGCGGGTGAGTGGAGATGACGACGGCGCTGGTTGATGGGAGTGGCGAGCGACGGTGGGCTGGGTGGTTTGCTCAGGGAAGAAAGAGCCTGCTGGTTGATGGGAGTGGCGAGCGACGGTGGGCTTGGTGGTTTGCTCAGGGAAGAAAGAGAAGAAATGGACAAGTGAGGGATTGGCCAAGAGAAAGGAGCACACAGTTGAGTTACGTGGAAAGTCATAAAACAATTAGATAAACAAGTAAAAAATATTGATGGTTAAATGGGCACCCATTTGTAAACCATGAAAACCAATGGGTTGATGGGTTGCAAACTCTTTGACCCATTTATACCCAATTATATAAATGGGTGGGTTTGGGTAATTTTTAAGTGGGCGGATTTGGGCGGGTAAACGGGTTTGGGTTGTGATTGCCACCCCTAGTATTTGGATACAATTTTGGTGTGAGAGTGGAGCTAAAAAGTTGGGTCTATTGAGGGATTACTCCGTCTACCAAAATTCCTCAGCCTCATCTATGAGGTTGGATGATGATATCGCCGGTGCAATATGTTGCTATAATGACGACGATTGCATAAAAGGTGTTTTCTAATATGTTACTTTGATTAGCCGTCATCTGCCCTTTTTGAAGGAATAGTTGATCGTGAGGAGTTCATTGTTCCCTTAATGATAACAGGTGCGGTTGAAATCTCCATGCTCTTGTCTAAGCGAATTTTCCAAGGGGTGAGGATATACTCTGTTTGCAGTGATTGTTCCCGACCGTCGGATCTTTTCCCGTTCGCGGCTGTGATTTGCTTGAGAGGCAGTGTGAGATTTGAGTAGAGGATGAAGTTGTAGATTGTGTTCACTGCTGGCCTTTCTCCATGTTGGTTCCGTTGTGGTTCACGCCAGTTGCTTGCTCGCTTGATCAGAGACCTTTGGGTGTTGATGAATTTGTGCTGTTTTGACTACCCATGATTTCAGATGGGTTTTGCGCCAACTTTTGATGCTTAGCAGCTTTACTTTCACTCGTTGCTCATGATTTGTGGGTTGTTATACAATTTGGTAGATCTAGCATCGGTCTCACATGGCAGCGGAATTAGCAATTTTCGACGGCCTTGACAACCAGCTCATATGATCTCTGTGTTAAGTAATTATGACAAGATGTCTAGAGTTGATTATAAAGTCTATTAACGGGATTCTGCAAGTGAAATCACCATCCCAACCTAATTTTTTCCATGCCCTATTTTGGTCAATTTTGATGGCTTTTTACAGGTCTTTGTGACGTGAGATCTGAGAACAGTGATGGGTACGCCATCAACTTTAATTTCAACTTTGAAACTTTAAATATGGCAATGGAATATTTAAGGTTTCAGGTGACTTTTGGCTGCCACCCTGACTGCTACCCTGATGGATGGCATATTTAAAGTTTCTTCTATTGAAAATCATTACGTTGGATAGTGTTATAAACTTGACGGACAATAATGTGCTATGTCATTTTTAGATACAATTATTGACCAGATAAAAGAAGGATAAACTCACTTGAAAAAGAAGGATAAATTGCACTTGGTACTCTTGAGTTTTAAGTCTTGATACACTCATTGCCCTCTCTTCTGAAAAATTACATTTGACAGCCCTTGTAAGTTACCTTTTGGTGGATGGGGTTAAGTTTTTAGTTAAAATGGCTTAACTTTCCTTACATGTGTAAAGAAATTTTGTATGTCGACAATTTTCAGAAACCTGTCTCATAAACGACAAAATTTCAAATCTCGTTCCAACGAAACCTCAAACCCACCAATGTTACGCGCGCAAACCACATGCTAACCAACAGTAGCCATGGAGTCATTACCACCATAGTCGCTAAAACTCCACCACCACAAACCCGCCACCAGGAACAACTACCACCATAGACTGACCACCACCACAGATCACCCTCAACTGATCCCACCACCACAAACCAACCACAAAATAGTCCCACCATCCATGCCGGTTCCTCCACCACTAGTAGAAACACACATATTTGACTTAAAAATGGATGAGAAGATAAACGAAGGGACTATGTGATAAGTGGAACAAACTGTGAAGGGTTGGCGGTGTAAGTTTTTTAGAAAGAGATAATAGAGAGTGCATTAAAATATAAATTTCCGACCGAGAATAATTTTGGCATAAGATTAATATTCTATTACCTACTTAGCAATGCCTACTGCTGTTTTGCTTTTAGTGCTTATTTCGTTCGCAATACGGAGGTATAAACAAGAAAGGATCAATTGGTTACCATTTTCTTGTTTTCATTGCCATGTTTTTGAAGCCGTGAAAGCTACCTTCTCATTACCTTGAAAACTGGGTACCTACATGTTTGAAAACCATTTCAAATCACAAAAACAGAAAATTTTGATTTAGAAAATGTTTTTTTCACCTCAATATACTTTTCATCCTTCTTTTGTTGCTAGAAAACATATTTAAGCGATAAATATTGACCTTCTAGCTACAACCAAGACAGTTGATTATCATAATAGCTACCGTAGCCTCGCCTCCCCCTATTAAAAAAATTAGATACCAAATAAAACTTGTGGAAGCTCTTCTACATATGTTGTTTTAAATTATTTTTTGCAGATAATGAGAGGTGTGGAAGAGTTGGTATATATATATAGTGTTTGAGTGCTATTTTTTTACACCGTAATAAAAAGGATAATCAAAAAAGAAAAACCAAAAACCGGTCATCGTGCTCTCTCAATAAGATGTGACATGAGGAGAAGGATCCTGTTCAGCACATTGACTGTAACAAAAGATGTGTTCGTCTGTCCACAATTTGTCCCGAGTCTTGACAAATGAAGTTCCGTTTCTTATTCGGCGTCTGAATCTAAACTTTCCACACCATTATTACCTATAAGTAACACCAGCTTCTACTATCCAACTTCATCCTTTGCTCTGCTTGATCATATGGATCTCACTCTCTCATGTCTACTGCTCTTTGGGCTACTCTATGCATCTTTCTCTTTATTCTACATCTTCCGTAAAAAGACCCCTCGTGACCAGAGATCTCCTCCTGGCAATACAGGTTGGCCATTTGTCGGAGAAGCGCTTGAATTCGTCGCCTCAGGCCGGAATGGCACTCCCGATAAGTTCGTTAGAGAGAGGATGGACAAATTCTCGCCGGAGGTATTCAAAACCTCCCTGGCCGGAGAAACCGTAGCAGTATTCTGTGGAGCAGCGGGTAACAAGTTTTTGTTCTCCAACGAGAACAAGCTTGTGGGCGCCTGGTGGCCACCCACCTTCGACAGGATTACTAATGCAAAAAACAGCACAAGCAATGTTATCTTACAGGCGAAAAAGCTGAGAAGGGTCCTCCCGGAGTTCCTCAAGCCGGAAGCGCTTCAAAAGCACGTGCCAATCATGGATCGCGTGGCTCTGCAACACTTGGAGAGAGACTGGAGTGGTGCATCTAATAAGCAAGTTGAGGCTTTCACCCTAGTGAAGAAGTTCACGTTCGAGCTGGCGTGCCGGCTTTTTATGAACGTGGAGGATCCCAATCAGGTCGGCAGTTTCGCAAACCATTTCTGCGTCGTCTCCGCCGGGTTCTTCGGGGTGCCAATAAACTTCCCTGGCACGGCTTTCAATCGTGCACTAAAGGCCGCCGATCACATCAGGTACGAGCTGTCGTCTATCCTCAAGGAGAGAAGGCGGCAACCGAATGAGAAAATAGATATGGGAACTCGCGATCTTGCGTCCCACTTACTGCATTCTGCTGATGAGGATGGCAAATTCTCGACGGAGGTGGAAGTTGCCGACATGATCTTGGGCATACTTTTCGCGAGCCATGATACAGTGACCACTGCTCTTGCTTTTGTTGTATACTATCTTGCAGATCATCCTGATGTCTATGCTCGAGTCTTCAAAGGTAAATTCCAATCTCAGGGTGAAATTCATGCTTTATTTCTTTCTTTACTCTGTATCTGAAACAAATCAAATCATGGACATGCACCTCTAGTAATTTTAAACCCAACACCAACGTCTCCTAAAAGCAGATATATAATCCATTCTGTATACGCACCTCCCGTAACTAGAGCTACTTCCTGACAATGTTAACTGACTGGCTCTCATTTTCCTTAAACTTGGTTTACCTTCGAAATAGAACAAACGGAGATTTCGAACTCCAAAGGACCGAGAGAGGGGTTGGATTGGGAAGATGTCCAAAAGATGAAGTATTCTCGGTGTGTTCTAAATGAGGCATTGAGGCTACAACCTCCTTCTCCAGGAACTTTCAGACAAGCTATTAAGGATTTCACATACGCGGGCTTTAAGATACCGAAGGGATGGAAGGTGAGATTTCACTATTTGTACATGAAACCTTTTTCAATGATTTTTGCTTCACAATCACGTATATACTGATCCTTGTTGTAATAATCACAATCACAGGCCTTTTGGAGCGTTTATTCAACACATAAAGACCCAGATTACTTTCCTAATCCGGAGAAGTTTGACCCGTCAAGGTTTGAAGGAAATGGACCTCTGCCATTCAGTTTTGTACCATTTGGAGGAGGACCCAGGATGTGCCCCGGCAGCGAGTATGCCCGTGTAGAAGTACTGATCTTCATGCATAGGTTGGTCACAAAGTTCAAATGGGAGAGGTTGAATCCAAATGAAAAGATCATCAATGAACCATCTCCGATTCCTGTAGAAGGTCTTCGGATTCAGCTCTTCCCTTACGAAAGTTAAATTCGACTCCCCCCAAATAAAAAGCTATTATGTCTAAAGGGTTGGTGATTCAAGAGTTCTAATCTTCAGAAGATTTGCATAATTTCGATTAATCTTTTGCTCGTCAAAAGTATGTTTATGTTTTGTTCTTAATAGTTGAAACTAAAAATGTTTGTATATTTCTGTGTGTGTAAATAGTACTGCATATATAGAGGGCCTGTCATTACAGACAGTTGACCTAGCAATAAATACAAGAAGCAAATTAAGGATTGATAAGATACAAGATTGATATGACAGTGAGTAACTAAAGAGATTTCTTAATTTACGTAGAGTAATTGATATGAAGTGCAAGAAGTGCTTTGAGGAAAAGGACTTCGTGAAGACATCGACAAATTGATTAGAGAAAGATATGAGAATGAGCAGAAGGATATCACGAGTGAGCTGGGTACGGGTGACATGACAATCAATCTCAATGTGTTTCGTCCTTTCATGAAAAACATCATTCCGAGTGATTCAGATAGCATTCTGACTATCACAATAAATAGAAGTAGCAGAGTCAAAAGGGACACCCATATATCCGAGTAGCCATCGTAACCAAATTAACTCAACAGTACTGTAAGCAAGAGTGTGATATTTCAAACTCAATGCTGGAGCGAGAGACAATGGACTGCTTCTTGCTGCGCTAGGAGATTAGAGAATCACCAAAAAAAAAACATGTGGTGGAGCAATGATCGTAAAGATCGCATCCTAAGTCTGCATCAGAGAAGGCAGTGAGCTATAAAGAGGATGCGGACGGATAGTGCAAGCCGTGATACAGAGTACCCTGCGCATATCGCAAAATCTGAAGAACTCCAGCCAAGTGAACGGTGGAGGGAGTGATCATGAACTGGCTAACCTGATGAACCGTATACATAATGTTTGGTCGAGTGATAGTGAGATAAATCCGGATACCAACCAGTTGTCTATAATAAGTGGTATTCAAAAGAGGTTCACCTGTCAATGTACTATGCGCCCAATTTTCCTCCATAGGGGACACAACAGTATCACTGAAAGAGACACCAGACTTGGAGACCAAATCAGAAGCATACTTGATCTGAGAAAGAACGTATCCAGTGTAATGAGAGGTGACCTCAAGACCATGAAAGTATCGAAGGTCACCAAGATCCTTTATCTCAAACTGTTAACTGAGAGAGATTTTGAGAGTGTGAATGCCTGAAAGATTGTCGCCCGTAATCATCATAAATCAACATATAACAATACTAAGATCAAACCTGAGTCAGACTGTCGACTCTAGAAGTGAATGCTAGTTGTGTGAGGATAGAAATGAACTTAGAGAAACAGGCCCTGGGAGCTTGCTTGAGACCATAAAGAGCTTTACGGAGATGACTATCCTGATGTGGACGATGAGGATAACCACGTGGAGGTTTCATGTATACTTCCTCAGTGAGCTCCTCGTTCAGGATAACATTTTCGACTTCCATCTCAAAAGCGACCAACGACGAACAGAGGCAACTGCAATGAGAGCTCGGACTAATGTAAGACGAGCTACATGAGCAAATGTCTCCTCATAATAAATGCCATACTCTTGTGTATATCCTTTCTTTACAAGGAGCTTTGTAATGTTCAATTGTACACCCACTTGCAACCTTCAATAGGTTTACCTGGAGGTAGATCAACTAAATCCCAGGTTCGTTCTTAGTGGGTGCATCTAATCCATCATTCATAGCCTTCTACGACAGAGGGTCCTGAGAAGCTACTATATAGGTAGTAGGTTCATGAAGAATAAATAGAGCAATCATAATTTCTGAAACGAACATTAGGTTGAACTAACCTATTAGAAGTTTTACGAACTTGAGGGGCAGGAGGAGGAGATGATGGAGCAGAGTCACTCTTTGCCTGTGGTTACATCGTGGGGAAGCGATAACCTCTTATTTTTTTTCTTCTTTTTATGTGTTCTATCTTGTACTACTTGCTTATTAATGATATTGTTGGTAGTGTTTTTACCCAAATTAAAAAAAAAAAAAGTTTGACGTTCTGACCAAACATATCACAAGAATTGACGCGCAACGTGTTATTTTTCTTTTCAATTAACCTATATCAACTTTCTATTTTTTTTCTAGTTTGATGATAAGAGGGATTCTCGGACCAGCTATAGTGTCAACGTAGGCTAAGTCCCTTACCTAGACAATCTCAATTGTTGACTTCAGAACGCTTCCCCCCTTAGCCAAATGAGTCGATGGTGTGCCTTCTTTGCCCAATGGGGGTCGGCCCTAGGTCTTTCTCTAGGTGGTCGACCTTAGGTCCTTTTCTTGAAGGGGTCTGTCCTGGGCCTATCCCCGAACATGCTAATCGGCACCTTTTCCCAACAGAGTCGGCTCGCAGCCTTCCACCCAAGGGGTTAGCCTGAGCTCCCTCTCATTGCCCTTGGGGGGCTATCTTCCCTTGGGGCTCCAACTTTTTACTGCTAAGGGGCTTCCTCTGCTTTGGGACTCCCTTACCTCACCTTTTGGTCTCTCTTCTTCTTAAGAGCTTCATGCTCCATGACTTCTGTCGCGTGCTCGAGTGTCGTGACGCCCAAGCGTGCCCAAGCACGGTCTCCACGTTATGTGCCCCCGTCATAACATCCGCTGCTTTTGATGCTCCCGATCCGGAACCACGCACCCCCAACAACTTACACTTTATGTAACTTATAATGTGCGGTTCAGATGACCTCCAAGATGGCACGTGCCTTGGTCTTCACTTATACAATGAGCATCATCCATGCTTGCCTCTCTTAATCAAATATAGTATGTCCTACAATATTAAGTGAGACAAAAAAGGAAGAATGCAAATCCATAAGCGAATCCGCAAAAGGACCTAAAACTTGAATGACTTTTGCGGGGATCAAAGAATGCGAATCCGCGAAAGGAACTAACTCTATGGCAGCTATCCAGAAGCTCATGTTCTTCAGAAGAACATAGATTGGTTTAGTGTTTCCCTAAACCTATCTATACACGTTAAACTAAACCTCTGTTTCGTGTAACTCAAGCTCACACATAGAACATTCCATGTCGCAAGGATATTCCTACAACATGTATCTATCATTGGGTACAATTGCTAAGTCCACCTGGTTGGCATTTCAATATATGGTTAACTAATAGTAAGCCTTAACAGTGCACAAACAATCAATTTGCTACATATACTTAGGGTGTGTTTGATAACGTAATTAAGCACTTAAAACTTAAAGTTTTCAATGATTATCAATTAAATGCGTTTGATACCGCTAAACCTTATATCACTTAAAAAATTAATTCCTACCAAAAATAGATTAAAATTTTAAGTCAGGGTGGACTTACTTAATGCTGATAACTTAATTCTAAATGACATGGTTAAAAGTTATCTAACATATTTTAACATAAAAAAAAAAATTATCACCACGATACCACCTCAATTAATTTGCTGGCAATACCGCCTCCACCACACTACAACCACCACCACAACCATTATTTCATTTAGCTACCACCACCACCACCACCACCATAATTACCATGACCTAGCCACCACCACCACCACAAGGACACCGCCACCTCCACTATATCGTCACTGTCGTCACCACGCTCATTTTCACCAAAATCATCTAAATATCCAGCACACTACAATCACTGCCATGTCGCTGCCTATCGTTATCATCACAATTACCAACTTCATATCTTCACGCACCATTACTGCCACTATTGACACATTTTTGCCGCCGCCGCCACTGCCACCATTACTCCATCGTCACTGTCACACCACCAACAGGATTTTAGCCCCCCAAAAAAGTTATAAAGTGCATAAACAAATGCATAATTTTGGTAAAACGGATAAATTTGTAAATAATTTTTTTTCAGACATCTGCTTTTGGTTTACCAAACAGATTAACTTATTTTTCAGTAAAAATTCAGTCGCTTAAAATTTTTAGTTTTACGAATTCAGCGCTTAACTTTTTCAGCACTTACATTTCAGTTTTATCAAACAGCCCTTAGTCTGTAACGGAAAGCTGAGAGTTATAAATAAAAAGAAATACAACCTAACTTGCAATGGAAGGCTGAGAGCTGGTGTCGAAAAGGAAAAGTAGAGTGTAGGAATTATAAACCCTAATTATCCCTCTTTTATAAACCCGTTGAATCAACCCAATTTTTAATCTTGAAAACTCGATCGGTTCAGGTAGGAATCATTAAGGTAGTATCTTTTTTTTTCTCTAACTTTTCCCATTTATGATTCTAAAATTGTGTTATTAACTGTTTACAAAATACATAATTGGAATTTTAGTTTTGACTCACTTATGTTGACTTATAAATGATCAAAATTCATATTTAAACAACGCAGAAGCATTTTCATACCTTTTGAATGTATCTTAATAAGAACACGCAACTCATCCAATCCTTATCTGATTCCACCAACTCCAGTTGGCGAGAGATAAGCTCCCCGATGTTATTAGTAAAGCTCTTTCCAAATCAATCATGGAGCGTTAGTTTCTAAAAAAAACTATATTTTTCATAATATCCAAATCATGAAAACAAGAACAAAAAAAATGATAGCCGACCAATGTTTTGAATTGGACCAGAAAGAAAGCCCATCCCAGCCTAGTTGAAACTAGAAGTTTAGAATTCTCTCGAACCCCTCCTCCTCACCCCCTCTCTCTGTCCAATTCCGTGCCCGTTAGCTTTCTAGATCAAACCTTGCCACAAAGGAGAAACACTCAAAAAGATAATTTTCAGTGTAAAGTAAGGCAATAGGCAGAGTTAAACTCCATTCTCTTAGTAAAACTTTTCAAATAACAATCGCCATAATTGTTAGTGATGCTAAGTCAGTTTGCAGTATACGTGGAGGTGACATAAGGAATGTAGTCCGAGTTAGAGGCCAAGTATGCTAATGTGGGATATAGCTGCTCTCAAATTCTAAAAGTATCAATGGGAATCGCTATGCTCCTAACCTTTGGCTATGGTGTATTTAATAAGAAGCTTTTCACTCTTGAATGCTTAAGGATAGAGTAAGGGCAGATACCAACGCTTCTTAGATATATATAGCCTGATGAGTGGCATTTCGGCGAGGGGAAATGCATGAGGTGAATACACGATGATGGTCATTAGTCTAATGTATAGGTCAACGTCAAGATCCTGTGTGTTTCTCTCTCTAGAATTCTCAAGCTATGAAGTTCTAAAGTGAGAAAGTGAAAAGTGAAATGAGTTCTGTTCCTCTGAAAATGAATTATCCATTACCCCATCTATAAGGTTGAGAATGTGATGTCATGAAATGACACATGGCGCTCCATAGTTGTGACATCTCACTAAGGGGGTCCACAAATGCCGGAACTCCACTGATTATAAGATTCCATATTCTTCTAGCCTGCCTTATGTAGCTTTACTTTTCCTATCTAGAAAAACTGGCTCACAACGCGTCAGTGTGGCCAGAGAACCCCTTAATCAAGCCACCAGTCCAAAACCCTTGTTAAGTCCCATAGGGACATCGAGAGACAGAGAGAACCTAGAAGTGGTAGAGAAGGCATGGCACCCAATTGCCAGCAGACTAGGCGCGATGCCCTCTAAGGACTTTCTCCCGTCTCGGAGTGACCTGTGGTTATGGTCCCTAAGGGTATTGTTAACCCTACGGTTATTTAACCTAGGACTACATTTAATTTTGATGATAACTAACATGCATTTAGTTGATGAAGCAATAGGTACAATCTCATACTCATGCAAACGGACAATTAGACGAGCAAATCGATCAAAGACACTTAACGGAACACATCAAAGATGGAATACTTTGATTGATTTTTACAATTACGTTTATTCCTTTCTTTGTAACTAGACATAGAGAGTTGATCGTATCGATGACTGTTATCTAGAATTTGCCCATAGGTTTCCCTTGCATGCATAAACTTTTTCATTATTTGAAAACAGGGAAAACTGCATTTTTAGGAATATAGTCGACTATTAGAATGCAGTCGACTGCAAGTTGGGCAGTGAGGTATTACAGTCAACTACATTCCAATGCAGTCAACTACAATGACTTCCAGTAGCCTATTACAGTCGACTGCATTGGAATACAGTCGATTGCAATTGGAAATTTTGAATTTCCAACGGCTACTTTGGGAATACAGTCGACTGCAATGGTCTAATGGAGTCGACTGTGTTTACCGTTTAGCACATTAAATGCTCTACCTACTTCCAAACAGTCATATTAATTCTCAAAACTATAAAAACTCATTTTGGGCATAGTTTTGATTCACCAATTTCATTCAAAGCCTTCTTATCTTGCATAAACTCAAAGCTCAAAGCAATTGTTCAATCTCTCTTAGTTTTCATTATTTTCTCATCTAAGTCAAAAGAGCTTGCATTTGAGAGATATACACTTTCATAAGTCATCATACACTAATCTCTCTTGCTCTAGAGCTTAAACTTGTACTCATCTACTTTTTGAGAGTGAATCTTTGTACATAATTCTTCATCTAAAGTTTCTTGTATCAAAGCTTGGGGTTGTCAAGCTTTGGAGCTTTGGGATTTTTAAAGCTTGTTCTTGATGTGGGTATATCATCAAGGGATTGTAAGAGGTTCGATCTTGACCCGTAAGAAAGATCACTCTAGTGGATTCTAGGGTCTTTCAAGGGACTTCCTTGAAGGGGTAGACGTAGGCTTGAGGGTAATTCGAGCCGAACCATCTAAATCTCAAGTATCTCTAAACCCTTCTCTCTTTACATTATTGTCATATACTTTTGTTGAGATTGGTTAGCTTGCTTATTTCAGATATTGTGATTGTGGTTTGGTGTTTGAAGCTACCTAAGTGTCATCATACTTTATCTAAGTTTGTTGTGATCTCTTGTTTATTTTTAAAGTAGTCTTAAAACCCTATTCACCCCCCTCTAGGGTTATTTTATTGGTTTCAAGTGGTATCAGGGCCTCGGCTCTTGATATATTGGGTAAAGCCAAGAGAGTTAATCAATCATGCCTTATGTTGGGGGAATGGAGGGTAGTTCTACCACTAGGCCTCCATTGTTTAACGAGACCAATTATAGTGTGTGGTAAGTTATGATGAAAATCTACAGAGTCTCAAGACTATGAGATGTGGGATATTGTTAAGAATGGCTCATTCGTTCCGACAAAGGTGGTTGACAAGGTTGAGGAGCCTAAATCCAAATCGGATTATAGTGATCATGATAAGAAAATGATTTGTATGAATGCTAGAGCAAAAAATTGTCTTATTTGTGCTTTAGACACTAATGAGCTCAATAGAGTCATTATGTGTAATTCCGCTAAGAGTATTTGGGATACTCTAAAACTTACGCATGAAGGAACTTCACTTCTTAGAGATTCCAAAATGAATTTATTGTTTAGAGATTATGAGTTATTCCAAATGCTTCCAAATGAATCCGTTACGGACATGAATACTCGTTTCACTAACATTGTGAATCCTTTGAAGCAATTGGGCAAATGAATTCACTAATGGTACGGTGATCTCGTAAGAAAGGTGATTAGGTCCTTACCAAGAGCTTGGGTTGCAAAGATCACCGCCATCCAAGAATCGAAGAATCTTAACATCTTTCCTCTTGATGAATTGATGTGCGTAATGACGTACAAAATGCAACTCAAATCTTTCGATCAAGAGGACGTCAAGAAGAAGCCTACATCAATTGCTCTTAAGCTTTATCTTCAAACCTTGAGTCAAGTGATGATGAAGAAGAATTTTGATGAAGATGATGTTGCAATGATTGCAAAGAACTTCAAGAAGTTCTTTAAATTTAGAAGGAATAGCGGGAGAAGACAACAAAATGCTAGCAACGAAGAGAAGCTTTGCTTCAAATGCCACAAGCCGGGACACATGACGATGGATTGTCCCATATACAAAAAGGAAAAGAAGGAAATAAGAAATGGATGGGAAATAGTTAAAAGGAGACAACTCTCTAAGAGAACAAAGAGAAGGAAAAAGCAATGAATGCCGAACATACTACAACATGGAGTGACTTCGATTCAAGTGATGAAGGCAATGAGAAGAATGAACAAGCAAATGTGTGCTTCATGACAAATGATGAGGTAAGCTCTTCTTCCGGTAGTGATAGTGATAGTGAAAGCTTCGAAGATGCTTATGATAGCCTATACGAGGAATCCAAAATTTTTTTTAAGAAAAACATTATTTTGTCAAAAAAATTCCTTGGGGCTAATAAGCAAATTGAGAAGTTAAGAATGCAAAATAATGAGTTGCATGCCAAAAATGAATGCATTTCCAATTATTTATATGTGAAACATGTGAATAATGACTTGGTTGAATTAATTGTTAACACGTCTAGCTCAAAACAAATCTCTTCCAAAACTTTGGCTTTAGAAAAACAAAATGAAGATTTAAAAGTTGAGATTTGTGATTTGAAAAAATGTCTTGAAAAATTTGTTGATGGTCAAAACAATTTGGATGTCATGCTTGGGCCCCAAAGAATTGACCTAAACAAAGTTGGTCTTGGATTAGATCCCTTGGCCTTACCTCCTAAAATTTTTCAACAACAAGCTATGTTGAATACTCATACAAAACAACCAAAGAACTATTGCACACCATTCACACATTGCGGTTGGTGCAACAAGAAATGGCATACGATTAATTATTGTCATTGTAGAATTGTTTATGTTAGAGGTAGAAAGAAAATGTGGGTTGTGAAAGGTCAAGATTACAAATGTAAGACTAACACCCAAGGACCCAAGAAAATATGGGTACCAAAAGTCACTACTTGATTTGTGTTTATAGGTATATCTCAAAGCAAAATCTAGTAGCAAGAAGTGGATTCTTGATAGTGGATGCTCAAGACATATGATTGGCAACATATCTCTTTTCACCTGAATCGATCTTAAAGAAGGAGGAAGGTAACGTTTGGTGACAATGCATAAGGAAAAATCAAAGGTAAATGTACTATTGGTAAGGAACCACATTCAATTGAGAATGTGTTATATGTTGAAGGTTTGAAGCATAATTTGCTAAGTATTAGTCAATTTAGTGATAAAGGCTTTAGAGTAATCTTTGAGGCTTCTCATTGTACTATACAATCTATGAAGAATAATGAAACTATTTTGGTTGGAAGTAGAGATGATAATGTTTACTCCATACAATTAAATGATTTAACTAACCAAGATGTCAAGTGTTTTAATGCTATTAGTGAGACATCTTGGCTTTGGCATCGAAGACTTGGACACATGCATATGGAGCATTTGAAGGATATTTCAAGCAAAGAACTTGTGAGGGGACTCCCGAAGATCAAGTTTGAGAAAAAAAAAAGTATGTGATGCATGTTAAATGGGTAAGCAAAAGAAAGTCTCTCACAAACTGAAGAAAATGGTATCTACTTCTAGACCTTTGCAATTACTTCATATGGATTTGTTTGGACCAATCCCTACTACTAGTCTTGGTGGTAAATCATATTATTTTGTCATTGTTGATGACTATTCTCGCTATACTTGGACTTTCTTTTTGGCTACTAAAGATGAATATCTAGATGTGTTCACTTCATTTGCAAAACGTGTTCAAAATCAAAAAGGATATTTGATATCCTACATTCGAAGTGATCATGGTAGAGAATTTGAAAATTCAAAAATAGGAGCTTTGTGTGATGACTTTGGTATATCACATAATTTTTCGGCTCCTAGAACTCCTCAACAAAATGGTGTTGCCGAAAGAAAGAATAGGCCATTATAAGAAGCGGCAAGAACAATGATTAACGAATATGGTTTACCTAAGTACTTTTGGGCGGAGGCGGTCTATTGTGCATGTTTTGTTCTTAATAGAGTTATCTTGTGATTTTTTTTGTTAAAAACCCCTTATGAGCTTTTTAATGATAAGAAACCTATGGTGAACTTTTTTAGAGTCTTTGCATGCAAATTCTTTATTTTAAATACTAAGGATCACCTTAGCAAATTTGATTCCAAAACCTATGATGGAATTTTTCTTGGTTACTCTAATTATAGTATGGCATATAGAGTTTATAATAAAAGTACTTTGGTTGTAGAAGAATCCATAAATCTTACTTTTGATGAGACTAATCCTTTTCTTTGGAGGACTAACATTGTTAATGTAGATGATATGGACAATGACATGAGAACTTTGGACATAAGTGAAACACTACAAGACAACCCCAAAGAAATTGTTCTAGAGGAGCAACAATCAAGCTCTCAAAGGGGAGACAAGGAAACAAGCAATGATGCTTCAAACTCGGACAACTCTCAAGCTTTACCAAAAGATTGGACTTACAAAAAGGATCATTCAAGTGATCAAATCTTAGGTAATCCTTCGAGTGGGGTAAGAACTCGACACTCTCTTCAACAACATGTTCATTTAGCTTTTCTTTCCCAAATTAAACCCAAGAACTTCTCCGAAGCTCTACATCATGAATCTTGGATGCTTGTTATGCATGAAGAACTAGTTCAATTTGAAATAAATCAAGTTTGGATCCTTGTGCCTAAACCTCAAAACTTTAGGATTATAGGCACAAAATGGGTATTTAGAAACAAACTTGATGAATCCGGAGTCGTGGTTAGAAACAAGGCTGATTAGTGGCCTAAGGTTATAACCAAAAGGAAGGAATTGATTTTGATGTGACTTATGCACCAGTAGCTAGACTTGAATCTATTAGAATTCTATTAGCTTTTGCTTACTATAAAGATTTTAAACTCTATCAAATGGATGTCAAGAGTGCTTTTCTAAATGATTTTATTTCGGAGGAGGTATATGTGGCTCAACCTCCCAGTTTTGAACATGAAAAATATCCAAACCATGTTTTCAAGCTTAGCAAAGCTCTTTATGGTTTAAAACAAGCTCCTAGAGCTTGGTATGAAATGCTAAGTAGTTTTCTTTTAGAAAATGGTTTTTCAAGAGAAAAACTTGACACCACTCTTTTTATAAAATTTAAGGCTGAGGACTTATTACTGGTGCAAATCTATGTTGATGATATTATATTTGGTGCTACTAATGGATCCTTGTGTGAAGAGTTTGCTTCTTGTATGAGTAAGGAGTTTGAAATGAGCATGATGGGAGAACTCAACTTCTTCCTTGGATTGCAAATCAAACAAAGTAAGGATGTAATCTTTATCAACCAAGCTAAATACACCAAAGAGCTACTCAAGATATTTGACATGGAAGAATCAAATGATTCTGACACTCCAATGAGCTCATCATTAAAGCTTGATAAAGATGAAAAGGGTAAGGATGTTGATATTAAGCGCTATCGAGGTATGATCGGATCACTCCTTTACCTTACCACAAGTAGACCTGATATAATGTTTAGTGCTTGTTTATGTGCTAGATTTCAAGCTTGTCCTGAGGAATCTCATTTAGTAGCTGTCAAGAGAATCCTTAGATATCTTAAAGGCACTCACGACTTAGGGTTATATATGGTTTCCTAGGAACACGTCATTTTTTGACCTAGTTGGTTACTCCGACGTCGACTATGCTGGTTGTAAAATCGAGCGGAATAGCACTAGTGGCACTTGCCAATTCCTAGGACACTCACTTGTTTCTTGGAGTTCCAAAAAGAAAAATTCGGTTGCACTCTCTACCACCGAAGCCGAATATGTGGCGGTTAGTGATTGTTGTGCACAAATTCTTTGGATGAAACAAGTCCTTTTGGATTTTGGACTCAAGTATGATCACATACCTATCTTATGCGATAACTCTAGTGCCATTGACTTGAGAAAAAATACCATCCAACATTCACGGACTAAGCACATAGAAATCAAACACCATTTTATCCGTGATCATGTGCAAAAAGGTGATATCATTCTCGATTTCGTGGACACAAACCACCAATTAACGGAGATCTTCACTAAACCGTTAGATTCGAAGAGGTTTACCGCTCTTAGAAGAGAACTTGGCATGTCTTCACCTATGTGACTAAATTGTTATATATCTTGTGCTTAAACATGCAAGTTCCACTTCACATGCTTGAGCATTATCTCATATGCTTATAGCATGCTTTGGTTGATTTTTCTCTTTCCAAAATTATTGATTTTGTTGATATTCATTTAATCTCATTTGTTTAAATTGATTTGCACACACTTATATTGCAATTTACATATGCATGATCATTTCAAGACTGTTTGATTTTTTGTAATGAAGTCGACTGCATGTGGGAATACAGTCGACTGTGTTACGGGGAAAGGGCATAAATCTGGCCCATTTTAGCAGATTCACTCTCACACTCTCTCTCATATTTCGAACACTCTCTCTTTTCTCTCAATACGGCTTCAATTTTCTCGGTTTTGGCTTGAAATTCGTATGTAATTCTTCCCAAATATTGTTCTATTACATGTTTTACACACTTTCACCGATTGTTTTCACCCACATTGTTCAAAATTCTTGAAAAAGCAAATTCTTCACTATAGCATTATTTCATTACATTCACATCTATTAAGCATGCTACTACTTGTATTAACTCTTTATTCATTCTTAGTGGTGCTTATTACATGTTTCTACATAGTTTAATTACATGAATTCATGCAAAAATTCGTTTTTCCCCATATTTCATAAACTAGGGTTCTAAATTGTCAAAATTTCTTCAATTGATCATGCAATTACCTGTTTGATCACTTGATTCATGCTTAGTTATGTCTATTGCTCAATTATACATGGTTAATTACATTCAATTTGTTCAATATTTGTTTTTCCCAAATTGCATGAACTAGAGTTTATAATCTTCAAAATTATTTAAAATTCATGCATCTTTCGTTTGTTTTCAGCCTAAATTCATGTTACATTATCTATCTAGCATACTTTAACATGATTTATTTCAACAATTTTATAGAAAACATCATTTTTCAAAAATTTCACAAACCCTAATTTTCACAAACCCTATATATATATATATATATATATATATATATATATATATATATATATATATATATTTACATTCCCATACATCTTACTTATTGTATTTCTCCTTTTAAAATTATTAGATTGTCTCAAGAATGGCACGAGAAAAACGTGCAAGTGCTAGTTTGTCTCGGTCACGAGCCGTACCCGAGCCCGAGCCAATTGCGATAGAGTTTGATCGCGACCGCTATCAAAATTGTGAGGCCTTAGACCGTTTTTCTGCACAACTCTCTTCCCTTTTGGTTCCAGGTTTGCGATTAGATACTCCATTTCTCTTTGGCATAGATGTGCTTAGACACCTCCAGGACTGTCATTTAGATCGTCTTACTGATAGAGACACTGTTCTATATTATCCTGATGCCTTCTGTCTCTTCTATGCAAACTTGACTTAGAATATTTCTAGTGCGTCTTGTACCCTCACTTCTTATGTCCTTGGACGACGTATTTCATTCTCCCAGTCTTGTCTAACCACTCTTCTAGACCTCCATAATAGTGGCTTTTCATTCACACTAGAGATGATACATGTAGCCGGTCAATCCCATTGGTTTGACCGACCTTTCTCTGTCGTGGAGCAACTTCACCATACTCTCCACCGACGTCGCATTAAGGCTACGAGCAAGCCCAACTTGCGTGACCTATCGACTATTTCATCATATTATTGCACATAATGTAATTCCTCGAGCCGACAAATTTTCACTCGTATCTTATCTCGATGTCTAGCTCTTGACATTTTTTCGCTCTGGCACACAGATCAACCTCCCTCGTCTTATTATGTTGAACATGATTAGGAGCACATCACATCCATCCCTAGCTATACCTTATGGCCTTCTACTCACTCGCATTTTTTGTGCTCTTGATATACTTCTTCATGACGAGTACATTGAGGTGAATCGGCATCAGTTTCTCAACTCTTCTACCCTTCGTAAGAAGGGCCTTTTAGATCGACATGGCCGACTTCTGCCTGAGCTTGACATGGATGTTGTCATGGATGATGAGGATGAGGATAAGGATGAGGATGAGGATTAGGATGATGATGCTGGTGCTCATGGACATGCCGGTGACGGGACTGATCGTGATCCACCTCCGTTGGTCATGCCGAGTACTCATGAGGCGGGCACTTCATGCTTTTAGACTCTATTATGTATTTCAAAAACTTGTCATGGATGATACTCGTAGGATTGCATTAGAACTTGGGTTGATATTTTAAATTAGCACTTTGATTCACGCTTATATTGCTGCACATATGATTCATTACGCTTCCTTTGTATGTGCTATTTTATTACATGTGCTTGGTACACCTTTTGATGGTTACTCAAGTACTTACGTTTTCTTGTTTGAATGCACTTGTTGGCTATATTGATTATCCATGGATGGATACATATATTGATCACTTTCACACACACACACCCTTGATCTTTTTAATGATGTCAAAAGAGGGAGAAAAATTGTTGATTCATACTTGTGTGGATTTGCTTATGTGGATTTGATATGAGCATATATTACTTGAGATAGAGGGAGCCTATATTGCTTAAGATAGGGGGAGCTTATCGTCATGATTCTTCTTATGACCCCTTATGGTTTATAATTGAGATTGTCATGCTTCATTGCGTTTATTATCTTATATATCTCATATTATTTGAATCAATGCTTGTCATCATAAAAAAAATGATGCTCACCAATTTATCGTTAAAGGTCCAATGAACCGCACTCACACGCACACGCTCAAATTTGAATGAAAAAGATAGTTGAACGAAAAAGGAGATAACACAAATCAAAGTTGGTTAAGTTTGTTAGTGACCTTTTCATCTTACAAACTTGGAAGGAAGAAAGTGCATAAGAAGTCGATAAGGTTAGTGAAAGCAAGAGTGAAGTCACCTGTTAAAATTGCTTCAGATCTCCACTTCACTATGATTCAAATTTAGTAGAGCCGTGTACGCATTGTTGTGCTGCGGTAGTGGACTGATAGTGCACGGGGAGGGGCGGCGACAGCGGGAGTGGGGTGGGTGGCTTTGAAGGTGGGTGTTGTGGGAGGTAGAAGGGGGGGGGGGGGAGAGAGAGGTGGGGGGGAGGGAGAGAGAGAGGTGGGGGGGGGAAGGGTGAGCGGCAGGCATAAAATAAGAGACACTACAAGAAAACAGGTTTTTAGTGACGGAATTTGGCTCCGTCACTAAAATTCCGTCACCTAAAAGGCTTTTAGTGACGGAATTTGCTCCGTCACTAAAATTCCGTCACCTAAACTAACCAATGTTAAGAAAACAGATTTTTAGTGGCGAAATTTGGCTTCGTCACTAAAATTTCGTCACCTAAAAGACTTTTAGTGACGGAATTGGCTCCGTCACTAAAATTCCGTCACCTAAAACTAATAATTCTAATTTTAATTATTTTTTGTTTTGGAAAAATCCCCAAATGTAAAAATTAGGGCTTTTTCTTTTCTTTTCATTATCCCTCCATCTCTTTGAGCTCCTCCCGCCGCCTCCTTTCTCCCCAAATTCTCACCGGCCCCTCCCTTTCTCCCCATTCCGTCATCGCCGGCCAAGGAAGCCACAGAGATGGACAACCAGCTGTAAGCCCGAAGCCACGACGAGACCGCGAGCTCGAGCCTCGAGCGGCGAGCTGTGAGCTGCGAGCGGCGAACGGCGAGCTGCGAGCGGCGCACGGCGAGCTACGAGCGGCGCACGGCGAGCTGCAACGGCGATTCAGGCGAACGGCGAGCTGGGAGCGGCAAGCAGCTTGCGGATCTGCTGCTACGGAC
Organism: Escallonia rubra; assembly: GCA_033065855.1. Lineage (NCBI taxonomy): Eukaryota > Viridiplantae > Streptophyta > Magnoliopsida > Escalloniales > Escalloniaceae > Escallonia > Escallonia rubra. The sequence goes on from JAVXUO010001985.1 coordinate 60,899, forward strand.
GGCCACCTCTGCTGACGCCGACGCGGGCAGCCGCTACCGCTACACGCGGACGGACGGCCACCTCTGCTCCATTCCTCCGGTCACTCCACTCCACCGGCGCTAACAGCTCTGAGGCTCTGAGCTCTCAGTCTTCTTCGGTCTTCACCACCGGTGGGCGAATCGGCGATAAAGGTATGTTCCGAATTCTGACGCGGTCCACGCTTCATAACCAGTAACACCGTTTATATTCTCCCTCTGCTAATAGGAACTCTGTATCTACTGCATGTGATAAATGAAAAGCGAAAAAGTTGCCCACTGATTGTACTTCAGCTGTTCCAATCAATCGCCAAAATTGATCGACAACCCATTGAACTAGATTCTGTGTAAACACCATGTTGTCAATAAACCTGCCTACAAGTGAATTTTCCCATCTCGTTCTCTAAAAGGATAGCAATTCGGGATCTACTATCACCGTCCACATCGCTCTAAAATAGGATTTTCATCTATATTAGAGGACTCAAAACACTAGAAGAGGAGGCCATTAATGAAACTGTGAAAAACACAGCCTCGACCCACTCACAAGGGAAGAGAAACCCACAGGAACAGAGACTAAAGGTCAGGCTTTGAGAGGGTTAAAACTGCCTTGGAACATTACTCTCTGGCAGGGTGAGATATTTAACTCGGTCACAATGCAGAACTTAGCTTGCAGGGGAGGGTACGAGATCGTGCCTCGTCTTCGCAACAATTCATTTTTTGAATTGGGTGGTCTACCGCCTTTGGTATCGGTGATCTGATGAGTGTTCACTTGGATGGAAAGTGAGTTCAATAGCTATTAGCTGCCATGTTGATATTTGGTCCCCGTTTGACAAGTCATTGGCCAAGTATGATTTTCAATAGGACTACCGTCACAATCACGAAAAGAAACTTCATTTTATTGGATATTTATTGGAAAATACAGCACATCTACCACACAGTTCAAATGCAAACTGAATTCAAATGCACAACGGTATACAAGCAGCTAGAGCATTAAGCCTTCTTAAACATAACCTTGAAGGGCACATCGCTCAATGTCAACTGCCTCCTGCCATTTTGGATGAGAATGCCGACATCTTTACACCGTGGTAATGGAAATAGTGAGCTTGCTTAGATAATGACTTAAGTGTAGTCTAATTAGATTATGTGCGGGCATATATGATTCATGATTCTTCACCATATTATTTATGATGTGAATTTTTAGTAATTGTTAGTTAAATTTATCTTTATATGATTGTGCAGCCATCCAGAAATACTAAGGATGATGATGATGATGACAATGATGATTTGGATGACAATGAGGAGTATGACCTTGATGAGGATGGAAATTGAGTGACCAACTAATCCCCTCTCTTTAATTTGAAAGGTTCAAACATCAAATTACTTTCATGTTTAAGGATAATCGCTACTATATGATAGTTTAGGATTTGTGTTGGACTTGGTATTTTATGCGTTTGTGAACTTGTGGAGTTTGTGTTGATGAAAATTGTGGAGGTTGATTTGGTAATGAATATTGTGTTAATGGATTTTGTGGAGATTGACGTCGTAATGGATTTTGTGAAGATTGATGTAGTAATGGATTTTGTGTGCTTGATGAGTTGATGGATTTGTTGTATACAGGTTTGAAAAAAAAATGGAATTTCAAAAAAATAGGCGGAATTATAATTCTTTTGTTTTATAATTTTAGCGACGATTATGATTTGTCGCTAAAAGCATAAAACATTGATAAAATACATTTAGTGACGGAATTTTTCCGTCACCATTTATTTTAGTGACGTATTTCATGTGACGGAATTTTCCGTCACCAATTGTTTTATACGAAATTAAAAAAAGATATTCGAAATATAAAATACCTTTAGTGACGGAAATTTTCCGTCACTAAATGTCTCCATTCCGTCACTGAATTTAGTGACGGAATCGTTAATTCCGTCACCAGCTTTTTAGTGACGGGGGTATATGTGACAGAAGCGTGTGACGGAATTTTCCATCACTAAAACTTTTAGTGACGGAAATTGCGTTTTTAGTGACGCAACTGTACGTCACTAAAAACCTGTTTCCTTGTAGTGAGAGGGAGAGGAAGACAAAAAGGGAGGGAGGGAGGAGGAGGGGGGGGGGGGGAAAGAATGGGAGGGCTTCTTTAGTTTCAATGGCTTTTAGGAATAGATTTTTTCGTCGCTAAAGGCCAATGATATTTTTAAAAAATATAGACTTTTACTGTCAGGTCCATTCTGACAGTAAAAGTTGTCTAAAAATAATTTGCGAAAAAATAGGATAAAAAGGAAAAAAATAAAAAATATAAATTATTATTCCGTCGGTATAAGTCCGTCGGTAAAGACCATTATCATCGCTAAATTTTTTTCTAACGACGGACCTTTGCCGGTGAATAATCCGTCGGTAAAAGCAACTTGTAGCGACATATGTGAGTCCGTCGCCAAAAGTCTGTTGGAAGAAGATATTTTTCTTGTAGTGAGTTGGGTCAAGCACTAGCTAGTTGAGACTGAGTTGTGGATATGGTGATGAAGTTTATGTAAATAGTATTTGGATACAATTTTGGTGTTATTGTGGAGGCAAAAAGGTGGGTGTAGTTATGAGAGATTACGCCGTCTATCTAAATTTCTCAGCCTCATCTATGAGTTGGGATGATGATATGGTGCAATATGTTGCTATAACGACAATGATTGTATTAAAGGTGTTTTGCAATATGTTGCTTTTATTAACCGTGATCTGCTCTTTTTCTAGGAATAGTTCATTGTGAGGAGTTCAGCGTTCCTTTTTTGCTATTCTATTCATTGAGATCTCCATGCTCTTGTCTATGGCGAATTTCCAAAAGGGTGACGATATACTCTGTTTGCTGTGATTGTTCCCACCCGTCAAATATTTTCCTAATTTGGGGTTGTCATTTGCTTGAGAAATCACAAATTTTAGGTCATGCTGAGTGGGATAAGATGCATTGTGAGATTTGAGTAGTGGATGAAGGTGTAGATTGTGTTTACTGCTGGCCGTTCTCCACTGTGGTTGATGCCAGTTGCTTGCTCGCTTGAGAGACCTTTGGGTGTGGACGAATTTGTACTGTCTTGACTACCCATGATTTCAGATGACCTTTGGGCCAACTAGTGATGCTTAGTAGCTTTACTTTCACGCATTGCTCATGATTTGTGGTTGTTATGCAATGTGGTAGGTCTAGTGTCGGTCTCACATGGCAGGGGAAGCAGTAATTTTGTTTTTGATTAGTAATGTATAGGATCTAGTGAGGGCATGTCGTTCGATGTGTGAGGTGTGCTCCTAGTATATGATTCTGCTACTTACTGGACTTCTTTAGAATTGACATTTAACAACTAAATCATGGTAGTAGGGAAAATTTTCTATTTTAACTAACCTACCAGAAGAAAAATAACGGGATTGAGAAGGCTCACTTCCGCAACCACAAAAGAAATGGCATAAGATTGAGCTTGCATGTGGACTACAGTGACTTGATTTCTTTTCACCCGGATATTTGTTGTGAAATGTGATACATTTTTTGTGATCAGTTTGTGTGTTCATCTTATGGGAGGTCTATCAGACTTCTTGGGCTTGGGCAACCAAACTCCTACATATGTCTATTAATGTGGATCGAGCGATGGAGTTAGTATTGTGCCTATTGGCTTTGGTTGGTTGCTGCATGAGGTCTGAACCGTAGTTGCCTGAAGTGGGAGTGGCATAGGGGGAGCGTCGGCATCTAGAAAAATCCCGCATAGGAGTGTCCAATGTATAAGTAAGAAACTTGTGCTCAAATTAACAACATAGGGTAATGTATAAGAAAGGAACAGGCTAGCGCTGTTATACCTTTACATAAAACAAATACTAGCTATAATTGTATATATTTAAAAGCAACACATGACTTTTATTTGAGTCAAGATTGGCGTTTAGGGTTTCCACGAATCGCGCTGCCATCTTTTCCTTGACAGAGAAGAGAGTCACAGCTAAAAGTTTGTTCACTTTCCGTGCAATTATCATGACGAAAAGTTTGTTCACTTTCCGTCGGCATCTTTGGCTTGTCTCGCATCTTCCTCACTGCCATGACTGAAATTCCGCTGCCGCCGTAGGTGAGAATTTCTCATTCCCTTGAATTGCCATCCTACCTTACCTTGAACACGAGGTGCTGCAGGACTAACTATAATTCTGACATGCAAGAAACGTAGAATGGGAAGATTGGAGAATTTTTCGACCGCTAGTTATATCTTAGTGTTCGCATGCAGATTGACTACCGTAGGGGATGACGAATTTGTGGACCGAATTGGTTTATGTGGTGGAAATGGAACTGGCTGTGCTATGAAATTGTTGAGACCCTGAGCAAGTACGAAACCCTGTTGTAGCTCCCCACTCCTAAAGCCAAGTATTATTTTAGTGGGTGCTCAAGGCATTTTTTTTTTTGGTTTAATAGGGCTAAACCTTTTTTGTTGTTTCACTTTAGCAAGTTCCAGTGTCTACAGCTTGATATGTTATTGGCATCTCAAGTGCCAGGCAAAGCAAGATGTCATATTTTGTATCAAGAAATATGATGTGTGTTTTAACCATTGTATGTTAAGTGATTGTGACAAGTTGCTCAATCTGACTATTAACAATATATTTTCACTATATATAGTGATTTATATAACTTGCTGATGTTAGTCAACAATAAATTACTAATTTTGCATGCAAGAAACTTAACTTTTACTACATAGACATATTACTAATGTGATTATCAATTGTATGAGCACATTAATCACGTATAAGTTAACAAACTATAAAAATTTGAACTAAAAAAAATGAACTAAGCTTAATCATTTCTTGTTTTTTTGGTAATCTAGAGTTTAGAATTTGAAATTTGAAAGAACGAAGATAGGGCAAGAAAATGAGAAATACTATGACAGCCGGTGGCATAAAGAGTAAAAAAACAAAACAAATCAAAATAAAATCATAATAAAATTAATGTTACAAAAGTGATGTGAGATCTGAGAAGAAAGTGATGGGTACACCGTCATAAAATTTACAAGTGTTTAGGATGACTTTTACATGTCTTTGGTCATAAATTCCAAGGTTGATTCTTCGACAATGGCATACTTAGAATCATAAACTTTAGACAAGTGAAGTAGCTATCCCAACCGATTTTTTTTAATGCCTTTTTTTGTTCATTAGGATGACTTTTATATGTCTTTGTGATGTGAGATCTGAGAACAAAGTGATGGGTACACCATCATAAACTTTACAAGTGTTTAGGATGAATTTTACATGTCTTTGGTCATAAATCCCAAGGTCGATTCTTCTTTGGTCATAAATTCCAAGGTTGATTCTTCGACAATGTCATAAACTTGACGGACAATAGTGAGCCACGCCATTTTTTTTATACAACTGTTGACTAGATAAAAGAAGGATAAAATGCATTAGGTACTCTTGAGTTTTAAGTCTTAAGATGCTCATTACCCTCTCTTCTCAAGAGTTTTGACAGCCCCTGTCGTTAGATTTTGGCGGATGGAGTTAAGTTTTTAGTTAAAATGGCTTAATTAACTACGCTTACATGTGGAAAGAATTTTCATATGTTAACACTTTACAGAAACCTATCTCATAAACGACAAAAAATTAAATCTTATTCCAACAAAACCTCAAATCCATCAATATTACAAAAATCACTTGCTAACCCACAGTAGCCGTCGAGTCATTACCACCATAGTCGCTAAAACGCCACCACCAACGACAACTACCACCAAAGACCAACCACCACCACCACAGACAACCCTCAGCTGATCTCACCACCACAAGCCAACCAAAAATAATCCCAGCAGCCCAGCATGTTCCTCCACCACCAGTAGAAACCCACAACCCTAGACCCACCAACACAACCCCTATCCATAAACAACAACACTCACTACATCGTCCATGGCAGCCGCCGATATGCCACCACAACAGTTACCGAGTCGCCACCACCATATATCATCGACGAAATGCCACCACACCCACCACCACCAATTGATCCCACCCCCAATTGAAATAGGCGTTGGTGATGGTGGTGCTAATTTTGAGGCTTGATTGAATTGCTAAGGTGATGGTCATAGGAGTGTTTTTGGATTTTCACACATACTTTGACTTAAAGATGGATGAGAAGATAACCAAAGGGACTACGTTATAAGCGGAACAAATTGTAAAGGGTTGGCGGTGTTTTTTTTTCAAACGATATAGATAGTGAGTGCATTAAAACGTAAACTTTGGACCGAGTATAATTTACACATAAGAATATTTTAGTCTCTAGTGCTGTTTTCTTTTAGTTTTGTTTTTGGTCGCAATACGGAGGTATAAGCAAGAGAACAAATTGTGGCTGCTACCTGAGTTGTAGGAATCTTCCTCCAACCCTGCCTATAATGACAATTGATAGTCGCTAAATATTTCTAGTGTCTTTTCTGCTAACACTTCAGCGACAATTCTTACCAACATTTTTTTAGCGTCACCAAATAAAAGTTAGTAAAAACATTTAACGACCATTTATTGTCACTATATAGGGGCCACGAGGTAAATTCCTTCGACTCGGATACTTGCCAAAGTTTTTTTCGAAGTAAGAAAGGATCAACCCCGATATCATGCCAACGATTCAATTGGTCATCATTTTCTTGTTTTCATTCATGTTTTTTAAGACGTGAAAGCTACCTTCTCATAACATTGAAAATTGTGTACCTACTTGTTTGAAAACATTTCAAATCACAAAAACTGGAAAATTTTATTTGGAAAATGCTTTTTTCACCTCAATATACTTTTCATCCTCCTATTGTTGCTAACAAACATATTTACGCCCTAAATAATGACCTTCTACTTATCTAGTTACAAACAGGACAGTTGATTATCATAATAGCAACCAGAGATAGTGTGGCCTCCTCCTTTTGAAAAATTAGATACCAAATAAAATTTGTGAAAACTCTTCTATATATGTTGTTTAAAATTATTTTCCGCACATATGGGAGTCAGAGTGAGGCGCAAATTCTAATGACATGTATGTAAAGAGTTGATGAGTAATGTTTAAGTGCTGTTTTTTACCCGCATTAAAAAGGATAATCAAACAAGAAGAACTCAAACCGAAGAACATACATCTCCAATTCATTTTCAGCTAACGATGCTCTGTATATTTTGCAAACCAAAAACCGGTGATTGTGCTCTCTCAATAAGATGTGACATAAGGAGAACGATCCTTTTCAGCAAGTAATTGACTGTACCAAAAGATTGTTACTAGATGTGTTGACAACTTCACACCATTTGTCCCGAGTCTTGACAAATGAAGCTCCATTTCTTATTTGGCGTCTGAGTCTGCACTTCCACCCCTTTATTAGCTATAAGTAACACAGCTTCTACTATCCAACTTCATCCTTTGCTCTTCTTGACCATATGGATCTCACTCTCTCGTGTCTACTGCTCTTTGGGCTACTCTATGCATCTTTCTCTTTATTCTTCATCTTCCGTAAAAAGTCCCCTCGTGACCAGAGATCTCCTCCTGGCAATACAGGTTGGCCATTTATCGGAGAATCGCTTGAATTCGTCACCTTAGGCCGGAATGGCACTCCCGATAAGTTCGTTAGAGAGAGGATGGACAAATTCTCACCGGAGGTATTCAAAACCTCCATGGGCGGAGAAACCGTAGCAGTATTCTGTGGAGCATCGGGTAACAAGTTTTTGTTCTCCAACGAGAACAAGCTTGTGAGCGCCTGGTGGCCATCCACATTCGACAGGATTACTAATGCAAAAAAGAGCAAAAGCAACGCTACCTTACAGGCGAAAAAGCTGAGAAGGATTCTCCCGGAGTTCCTTAAGCCGGAAGCGCTTCAAAAGTACGTGCCAATCATGGACCGCATGGCCATGCAACACTTGGAAAGAGACTGGAGTGGTGCATCTAATAAGCAAGTTAAGGCTTTCACCCTGGCGAAGAAGTTCACGTTCGAGACGGCGTGCCGGCTTTTTATGAGCGTGGAGGATCCCAATCAGGTCGCCAGATTCGCAAACTATTTCGGGCTAGCCGCCGCCGGGCTCTTCGGGGTGCCAATAAACTTCCCTGGCACGGCTTTCAATCGTGCAATAAAGGCCGCCGATCACATCAGGTACGAGCTGTCGCCTATCCTTAAGGAGAGAAGGAGGCAACTGAATGAGAAAATAGAAATGCAAACTCCCGATCTTTTGTCCCAGTTACTGCTTTCCCCTGATGAGGATGGCAAATTCTTGACAGAGATGGAGGCTGCTGACATGATCTTGGGAGTACTTTTCGCGAGCCATGATACAGTGACCAGTGCGGTTGCTTTAGTTGTTTACTATCTAGCAGATCATCCTGATGTCTATGCACAAGTCTTCAAAGGTAAATCCCAATCTCAGGGTGTAATTCATGCTTTATTTCTTTCTTTTTTCTATATATCTGAAACTAATCAAATAATGGACATGCACCTATAGTGATCTTAAACCCAACACCAACGTCTCCTAAAAGCAGATATATATACAATCCATTCTGTTTATGTATCTCCTGACAATGATAACTGACTGGTTTTCCATTTTCCTTAAATTTGGTTTACCTTTGAAATAGAACAAACAGAGATTTCGAACTCCAAGGGACCACGAGAGGGGTTGAGTTGGGAAGACGTCCAAAAGATGAAGTATTCTCGGTGTGTTCTAAATGAGGTATTGAGGCTACGACCTCCTTCTCCAGGAAATTTCAGACAAGCTATTAAGGATTTCACATATGCGGGTTTTAAGATACCTAAGGGATGGAAGGTGAGTTTTCACTATTTTTATGATTTTTGCTTCATATTACCGTGCAGTTCAACACATAAAGACCCACAATCACAGGCCTTTTGGAGCGCTTATTCAACACACAAAGACCCAAATTACTTTCCTAATCCTGAGAAGTTTGACCCGTCGAGATTTGAAGGAAATGGAGCTCTGCCATTCAGTTTTGTACCATTTGGAGGAGGACCCAGCATGTGCCCCGGCAGAGAGTATGCCCGTCTAGAAATACTGATCTTCATGCATAGGTTGGTCACAAAGTTCAAATGGGAGAGGTTGAAACCAAATGAAAAGATCATCAATGAACCATCTCCGATTCCAGCAGAAGGTCTTCCGATTCAGCTCTTTCCTCACGAAAGTTAAATTCGACTTCCCCCAAATAAAAAACTATTATGTCTAAGGGTTGGAGATTCAACAATACTAATCTTCAGAAGATTTGCATCATTTCGATTAATCTTTTGCTCGTCCAAAGTATGTTTATGTTTTGTTCTTAATAGTTGAAACTGAAAATGTTTCTAGGTTTCTGTGTGTAAATAGTACTGCATACATAGAAGGCCTGTCATTACAAACAGTCGACCTAGCCATAAATACAGTCAGCAAATTAACGATTGATAAGATACAAGATTAACATGACAGTGAGTAATTAAAGAGATTTTGTAATTTACGTAGAGTAAATTGAGGAGATTCTTTAATTTACAAATTTGACTATAATATCCCCCATCAAACTCATGGTGGTCGACCAGAGACCAGGTTGAGTTTGAAAAGGAAGCTCAAGAAGTTCTTTGAGGAAAAGGACTTCGTGAAGACATCGACAAAATGATGAGAGGAAGATACGAGAACGAACAGAAGGATATCACGAGTGGGATGCGTATGAGTGACATGACAGTTAACCTCATTGTGTTTTGTCCTCTCATGAAAAAGATCATTGCGAGTGATTTAGATAGCGTTTTGACTATTACAATAAATAGGAGGAGCAAAGTCGAAAGGGACACCCATGTATCCGAGTAACCATCGCAACCAAACTAACTCAACGGTAGTGTCAGCAAAAGCGTGATATTTTAGACTGAGTGCTAGAGCGAGAAGGAATGGACTGTTTCTTGCTGCGCCAGGAGATGAGAGAATCACCCAAAAAAAATAGAAACTTGTAGAGGAGCGACGATCGGAAAGATCGTGTCCCCAGTCTGCATCAGAGAAGGCAGTGAGCTATGGAGAGGATGTGGATAGATAGTTCAAGCCTTGATACAGAGTACCCTGCACATGTCACAAGATTTGAAGAACCCCAGTCAAATGAATAGTGGAAGAAGCGATCATGAACTGGCTAACCCGATGAATTGCATAAGCAATGTCTGGTCGAGTAACAGTGAGATAAATCAGGCTACCAACGGTTGTCTATAATAAGTAGGATAAAAAAAAGGTTCACCTATCAATGTACTATGCTCCCAGTTTTCCTCGATAGGGGACATACTAGAAGAGACACCAAACTTGGAGACCAAATCAGAAGCATACTTGATCTGAGAAAGAAAGTATCTAGTGTGATGAGAGGTGATCTCAAGACAATGTAAGTATCGAACATCACCAAGATCCTTCATCTCAAACTGTTGACTGAGAGATATTTTGAGAGTTTGAATGCTTGAAAAATTGTCGCCCGTAATTAATCAACATATAACAGTACTAAGATCAAGCATCAGTTAGACTGTCGACGAAATAGAACAGAATCATAGTCACTGGAAGTGAATCCTAACTATGTGAGGATAGAATTGAACATAGAGAACCAGGCCCTGCGAGCTTGCTTGAGACCATAAAGACCTTTATGGAGATGACAAACATGATCTATAATTGCCTGAAAAGGTCCCCCGGAATTTGTTTGATTGATTTATTCCCTCGTGATATGGACAATGAGGATAACCACAAGGAGGTTTCATGTATACTTCCTCTGTGAGCTCCCCGTTAAGTATAACATTTTTTATGTACATCTCAAACAGCGACCAACAGTGAGCAAAGGTAACTGCAATGAGAGCTCGGACTGATGTAAGATAAGCGACAGGAGCAAAGGTCTCCTCATAATCAATCTCGTACTCCTATGTGTATCTTTTTTGCCACAAGCCGAGCTTTGTAACGTTCAATTCTGCCATTTGCATGTGCCTTGATCTTGTACACCTACTTGCAACCTTCAACAGATTTACTTGGAGGCTGATCAACTAAATCCCAACCCACATTAGTTGCGAACCACGAACAACTCATGGATACTAGTCCTCATTCGCATGGCTTGCATCTTGCTCCTCGCTATCATAACCATCCTACAAAATGCAACAAAGCATCATTAATGACTAAGAGGTTGTATCAATGATTGAGATCTATGTGTCCTTCCAAAATGGACAATGCTGAAAGAATGAACATTAGCGAATCAAAGTCTAAAAGTACGTCATTGAATTCCAGTCCAAGCTATTTCAAGCATAGTTGGTCATGATTTTCATCTTAAAATTCGTTTAACTTTTTATTTCTTCCATTTTCTAAACTCAGGTTATGGATCCTTCATCAATCAGTATTCATTTACCTTTACCATCCAGTGACAAGATATCACATTCAACCCCAAATGAAACAATGGTGTAAGCAGTATGTGGAAGTTGTTCCACAATTAAAATCTTAGTATCTCTGTTCTGAAACAAGAATAACATTAGGGTGAGCCAGATAATGCATTCGAAAGGAGCACTTTGAGCCATTAGGCTACTAGAGGCCTCAACATAACTGCCCTTTAGCAGAGGAATGCCCATGACAAGAGTGTTGGTAAAGTGGAGGGAGAGAATAGAGTAATTGACCACTCTAGACAACTTCTTAAGTGGCAGGTACTTGACCAAATGGCTAGTACAACCAGGCATATGATTTTCTGGAGGTTATCAACTCCTATGAACCTGAAGTTCATGGCATAGGGGTTGTTGGTGGAGATAAAGTGGAAAAAGAGCAGCAAAACGAGAATGTTAGAACATCGAAGATGTGAACCTTTTGAGGATTATTGTAGCTAGAATGTACTACATTCTTTGGAGCTACATGTCACTAATGGTTGGGGGAGCTCTATGATGCTGAATATCCTCAAAAGACCATGGGAACTTGACATATCAGCCTCACGGAAAATTCGTTATATCAGAGTGAAAACCAATCAGCCGATTTTCTTTGGCGTACACTTACTACTACAATTATTTGCCGATTCTCCCTCGGGACCAAACTGGAACGTCCTGACATATGTTTTTGATGGCCTTGTGATGCACACCAAGGCCACTGTAGTTGCTATAAGAGCTGGGTTGCTTGACCCAAAAGATTCTGTTAAGATGATCACTCGTTCTACTAAGTTTGAGAAAAGAGAGGCACTTTGTAGGAAGCTGCTACTGGCTTCAAGGAACGATAAAATTCATAGAGATTTTGCATTAGGAGTCCTATTCAAAAGTAGCAGGTTCGTGGACCAATGCTTCATGTTGCATTAGTCCTATCCAATGCTTGATGTTGTAAAGCATACAAAGGAGATCAAGTTATATTAGATACTCATTGCTCTGTACAGTGAGTATATCTCTATGGTATTACTAAATTCTTCCTTTTAGCTTCCCTTTATGCCTATTGAAGGCTATATTCCTTCTTCATCTTGAATACACCTTAACAGCCATATTCTTGAAATTGTTATTACTATGCTTGATGTCTTCTTGTTTCAAAGTACAGAAAACATGAGTAGCTCACACATCATATAAGTTGTAATCTGCTGCAAAGCGGATTTTAAGTCTTGGGAGAGAGACAAAAGTATTGAGAGAAGGAGAGAAAATGAGGGTATATATTACAGCAAGGCATAAGGCTGAACTGTTTTAAGGTTTCTTCTTTACTGTTCTTCCCCTTATCCCACTCCCCTTTCTGAAACTGCTAAAACAATAAACCCTCTTTGAACTAGCTCTTGAACAACAAATACTCCAATATACCCAATCGAATCAGGTGCAATAAGATCTAGAACATTCAGGAAATAACGAGTTCATTTCACATATAAGAAGTAACATTAAAACCTGTGCTTGAACCATAGAGATAAACTCATATGCAATGCAATTGTATGTACAGCTCATGTATTAAATTATACATCAAATGAAAATATATCTAATCACTATAAGAGATCAGTTTTCTAATCAGTATTCATGTGCATGTAAAAAAATAACAAGTGAATTAGAAGTACCTTCAATTGAGTTTAAATGGTTTGAAGCCCCACTTTTAGCGGATCCCAAACACACCAATGTACTTTCTCCTCTCAACTGCTGGCATAAAAGAACCTAACATCATGATTGAAGTTGGACAGAAAATGACAAAGAGAAAAAAATTAAACACAATCATATTTAAGTAAATGGGCATCAACTTGTTTACTACAAGTCACATACAAGAAACAAAGAAAAAACAAGAGTCAGATCATTGACCTAAGACTAATTATCGCGTGACCAGCTGTTGTTCTTGCCAATCCATGCCAGATTTCAGCTGCTGGCCTCAAATTTACTGGAAGGCTTCTTATCGTGTATAAATAGGGTAAATTTGTTTCTTGCCTATTCAGCCAGTACACCATTTTTAAGCAATGCATCCCCACTAGTTATCACGCAAAAAGAAAACAGTTGACAATATGTAAGTGCAGTTCGATTACAAACTGGCATTAGTAGTACATTGAAAATTGCAGATTTCTAAAGCAAAATGTGCTGAGATGATTTATGGGTAGAAAGAACACAAATCCAATAAAAGACAAGACCTACACGCTCCGTGTCATAGATAAAAGACTTCACCAAAACCATCTAAAAAGGACAAGGATAAATACTTCAAATAAAATTAGAAAAGAAACTCTACTTGACTTACTTAACAATGAAGATTTGAAATGAAACTTTGAAAGTCTATAAGACAAAATAAACTCTTGCCAAAAGTGATAACCATGTACACCTAATGGACATCTAATTCATGAAAAGTTTGGACAAGCTTTGCAATTTTAATAACTCATAACTACATAAACATACCAAACAACAAGAGATGTACCAATATTATGACAATTCATCCAACAAGAAGCAGACACGATACTTGAGAACATCATCAATGAACATAAAGTGGAGGCAACAAAAAACTATGAAGATGAAGCATATGATCTGGTAGAGAAAAGGGGGAATTGTTTCACCACAGTTGTGTTGCACCGAATTGAGAACAGAATAAGAGAGAAGAACATTGTGCCAAAGGGGTAGTATGAGTGATCGACAAAAGAAGAGAGGAGAATGTCATACCTAGAAGTCTTCACGTATTGTTTAGAGGCGCTGATCTGAGATAGGTTTTGTGCATATTATCAATTGCCAATTTTTGCCCGGGAGAATCCAATTGCAAAATTTCGCCCTAGAAATTCTCCCTCCAGATGACTCTATTCTGACGGTAAGCAGCCGTTGGGTTTGCCTTTCCAATCGCCAATTTGTGTCTGTGATTGGAACCCTTCTGATTGTCCATCAAATTCCCACGGTAAGGACCGTCGAGAGTGCCCTTCCAATTAGAAGCAGCACCAATAGCCACAGTGCAATATTCTGTAGGCTTATAAGACTTGTACCTATGGCACCTTTTTTACCGTAGGCCTTTTTGTCACCATAGAGCAATTTTGATGTAGTGAAAGTGTTCATTTTTATTTGTCGGCATTATCTTTAAAATGTTGCTAAATTAGTGACACTTGCATTAAGTGCCAGTTTTTGTTTTTGTGGCATTATCTTTGAAATATCATTCTTATTTACGGCACTTTTAAACAATTGTCACTAGTTTTTTGCCTGGCCTATTCTAAAATTTGTCAAAAAAACATTGACCTAAAACGTGAAAGTGAAGTATTTAAGTAATCCATGTTTCGATCCAACATGAATAATGAACAACGAAGTCAATTCAACAAGCTTATAAACTTATCATTATATAAACAAGCTAATGTTATTCAACCATACCATATCCAACATTCACATCCTAATTACATATTCATCATAATATTCGCTACCATAGGTCTCTTATTCATCAGAATCCTTATCTTGATAATCTTCATCATACTCTGTCCTTCTGGAAAAGAGTGCACTGCCATGTGAACTGCTCTCAAATTCCTTCATCTTCTTCAAAAGAGCATCCGGACCAAGGCATCTCATCTAGCAACAATGCTTTTCTCAACTCTATTGCCCACTTCCATAGGGACATCATTTTAGGGCTTGAACTTACTATAGTATTTGATTTGAGAGAGTCAGCACTATGATTTCTTGCATTAGAAGAAAATAGATGGAAGGTTTTATCAGGATATCAGAGCTACATTAACATGTCCAAAAACAAACTAGAAGTGGGATGACACATACATAGGTATTGATAAAGCAACCACTTTTTTCATTCAGGAACCAGTGAGTTTGGATGGGCTTGCAAGAAAGAAAGATGGTGAAATATTGCTTTTCTGAAGCAATCTCCAAAAACAGATTAACCAGTTCGTCTAACTCTTCTAGCACATCTTGCTTCACTGATCATTTATAACCTCTCGATCAGGCTATTTTATAGTTCAACTAATTACAAAAAGTGATTTCTTTTGTTTGCGATTTTCAAGCAACACTACAAGAAAAAGTATAATTAGTGACAACTTTTTTTAATGACAACATAAAAGTTGTCACTATTGATCACCAATTATGACAAGTATGAAGGTCGTCACAATTAGCTGCCATAGTATAATATCTAGTGACAAGAATGAAGTTGTCACTCAATTTTGTCACTAATTCCTTGGCAGGATCATCCGTGTTTCGGCGGGAATTTTTTTGACAAAGTAGTAGTAACAACCTTAAAAATGTTGTCACTGTTTTAACCATTAATAATGACAAAATTTAAATGTTGTCACTTTTGGAAAGGGGAATGCATTTTTGACAAAGAAGAAGTTGTCACAAAAATATTAAGCGGGCTACCAAATAGTTTTTCCCGGTAAATTTTTACCTATTTCTCCACACTCCTAAAGTCACAAAACTGTCAAGAGTCCAAATGATCCCTGATTCCTCTCTCTGTCTCACACGTTCTTCTCCATCCACGGCCGATCTCCCACGATCTCTCTATCTTCGGATTTGCCGTTCAGATTTCGCCGCTCAGATTCCACCGGAGTTTCTCAGGTTCGTAAAGCACACCCACAAACTAACTCCCTCCCTTGCTATCTCCTCTCTTATTGAAATTCAGAAAGAAATTACCGTAGTTTGATATATCTCTCTCTTCTCCTTTGAAATGCGGGTCTGTTTTTGGAGATATGAAATCGGATTTTCTTTTTTGTCTTCGATTGCAGTATTAGTGATTTTGGGCTTTCTTGCAAATGTTGCTTCACATATATAGAATTTACAAGATGATTTTAAATTTGTCATATGTGTATGTTTAAGATTAATTGAGATGGATGGTGATTTTAAGATTAATTGAGATGGACACTGATTTTGAGATTAATTGAGATGGAAGCTGAATATCATCTGGTGGTTCGTGTGTGTTTCTACTTTTGTATATTCCATGTTTGTTTGTGTGTATGGAATTTGTGTGTTTGGTGTGTCCAGTTCGTGTGTGTGTGTTGCGGTTGTCGGGAGGTCAGGTAGGGGTTAGAGTAGACCGTATGGGTTGGGTGGGTGGAGCTTAGGGGGGCTGCTTGAGTTGTGTGTGTGGACTGTCGGTGTGTTTGGTTGTGCAGTTTGATTCTCTAAACTGTTATGACGTTAGGCTGATGCAGATTATACAATTATATTAATTCTTAATGCAGTGCATATGAGGTATACAATTTAGCTTACATATGCTATGACTTTCATAACTGATGCTTTACATAATAATGACCAAGTATGAGACCAACTAGAAGTACTATTTTGGATGGAAAAATCTAACTTCTATATTGATCTTGCATCCCTGAAATCACATATATGGTGAGGGACGTAGACTAGGCTTTGCTTTCTGTTGAGCGAATCGTTAATCATATAGATTTATATGTGGTATACAGTGTTAGCTTAGAATTGCAAAACTTTCATAATGATGCTTTATATAATAATGACCAAGTATGTGACCTACTAAAAATATAATTTTGATGAAAAAATCTAGTTTCTATAGTACTTCCCTGGAATCACATACATTGGTAATTGACGTGGACTAGGCTTTGCTTTTTGTTGAGGGGCTTGTTAATCATACAGGAAATATCTTATTCCATCAAGTGGTGTCTTAGTAAAATCCTTCACTTGCTGCTTCTGACAGTGATGTATTGTGTGGAGTTTTTGGGTTTTTTTGGTTGTCTGGGCTTAGTGAATAAGGTATTTTAACATTGGGATGCATGGCATGCAGCTTAATATTTAGTGCGTCTGTTGGTAGACCTTTACTGATGTTGCTGACTTATTTGAGCACAGAAACACACAATATACACCAACACCTGCCCACACACACAAAGCAGAAATAAACAAAGCAATAGAGCCAAATAAGGTGGGGTTTTATGTGTGAGGTGTTTCTTAGTAAGATGGAAGAAAGGGGGAAATCTCTTGATACCAAAACTAACAACATATTTTTGTCTTTGTACGCTGATGTGGGCAATGTCAGTGTCATAGGAAGATAAGGAAAGTGGGTGTTTTCCCAATGCTGTAACACAGATGGCTGTTCTTCAGATACTATGGTTCAAGAATTGGTGCTTGTGATGAAAGAAATGGAGAAATTTGGTGTGCATATTCATAAGCAGTCTCTTCCACTTATTATTAAGACGTGTCTGTGTTTTTGTGTGCGCACGCGTGTGTGTGCACGTTTTCGCATATCAGTCTGTGGGTGTGCGTGTGCGGTGGTGCGATACTTTGGTGGGGGGTTGGGATATAGATACTTATTGAACTTCTTGGGTAGTTTGCAATTTGCGTATCTTTGGTGTTCATGTTTGCTCCTATTTTGAGGCCTTTCGGAATATAATTTCGCTTATACAAGAAAATATATAGACTTCAGTATTTTGTTCTAGTAGGGAGCCTGTCTTTGTTGCTCCTTAACTCTATACATCAAGGATACCAGTCTAATACCCTATTTCATGACCTTAAGCAATTACCCTGTTCCAACCTAGATCAGACAGTGACACTGAAAGCATGGAGCAGGAGCTAAGCAGGAACATTTTAAAATATAAGCATTTCATCTTAACATACCATAAACATGCTGACAAGAATGGAAAAACACATGAAAGAAGGTAATTCCAAACAGATTTTATCTTTTTTATCTGTTTTTCTGTTCATTTCAGTTTGTCACCTATCAAAATTTAAAAAACAAGGAAGTAAACGTACACAAAGAATATACACATCATAACTCAGAAAATAGTAGCAAAGTTTAAGTAGAAAGAAGCAGGCATGCATGTGGGTGATGTACCTGAGGATACTTGGAGGCAGAAGTGAAGCAAACCCTCGACTTCCACATCATGTGGCATTCTCTGGACAATGCCCATCTAAACTTCTCTGTGGCTCTATTATATCTCAGGGTAAAGAATTGACATCTTCCTTGGTTTGCTCATCTTAACCACCTTCTTAAATCAATGGTAGAACATGGAGAAATTTCTCCACCAATGCTGTCTGTATAACAGGACTGACTTGACTGTTGCTTCATTCCCACATGACATATTTGAAGACTCTTGAAGCTAGGGCTTTTTAAGTTCTTGTTGAAACTAGTGCAGCAAATGCCAACACTATCATAGGGATCGGGAGCTGATGGGTATGACAGGCGTTTCTTTGCCGATCCATCTCGTTCCCTTTCTGGTGTCGAGGGCCTCTATCTTGGTGCACTTTGTGACCTACTATGAGCTTTTGCTGAGTCCGTGGCAGCCATGTAGTTGGGAATTGCAGCGGCTGCAGCACCCTCAATGTTTACCCTCAAGGCCTTCTTTTTTAATCTATTCATCCCAGAAAAATGCTTAAGCCTTGTCCTCACTATATCTCCCACAGGAACATTTGAGGCTTTTTTTGCATTTTGTTTCCAGGGATGTTCTGACAAAAGAGAAAGTTACTTAGCAGTTAATTAGTTAGTTCTATACTTTCAATTCATTTTTGGTGCTATGCTTTTTCACAACTCAGTTATCTAATTTTGATATTATTTGTGCTAACATGTGGGTAATGTTGGTTTTCAGGGCCGTAGTTGCTAGAGCAATCAGGAACGCACCGAAGAAGCAAAGGTAAGCCGAGCAATTATTGAACTTGATGCAATTTGTTTACTAGATTAAATTTCTATGGTTATAATCACAATTTTCTCTTAATGTTTATCAATAAATGCTTTACTACTTATGGACTCTATATAGAAAAATGGACGTATCTATGCAAAATACTTAGACCCATATAATGTATATATTTTTGTACAGCTTATTTAGTGTGTTGTTCTGATACAAGGTACGTAAAAATGGATAAGAGTTGGATGCAACTCAACAATAGAATGCTCCCGGATTTTGAAAAAGGAGTCAAAGACTTTCTCAACTTTGCATATGCAAATAAAGATCCACAAAGTAAAATTCCATGTCCTTGTATGCATTGCAACAACTTCTTTAACCAGAGACGCGAGGTTGTGGCAAAACATTTGGTTTTACGTGGGATAGTGAAGGGCTATGATAGGTGGATATATCACGGGGAGGATTTTGGAAGCTATTCTCACAAGTACGATGACGATGGGGCTGGAAACATTTCGAATGTGGGGGACAATGATTTTATTCCTGAAATGATAGGTGATGTGGCCACTGGTCAACTTGGGCATGAATGGAGGGGTGTAGAAGAACCTTTTAACCAGGGCTCAAGCGTAAAAGAAGGGGACGTTGACACCTTTCTTAAATTTCTAAGTGATGCAAAGCAACCTCTATATACTGGTTGCAAAAATCACTCTAAGCTTTCCTTTATTGTGAAGTTGCTTCATCTAAAAACCATGAACGGCTGGAGTAATAAATCATTTGACCAGTTGCTTGAATCCTACAAGGAAGTTCTTCCGGAGACTAATACACTACCCAAGTCATACTATGAGGCTAAGAAGATAATTCGAGATTTGGGGTTTACGTACGTGAAGATACATGCTTGTGTTAAAGATTGTGCACTTTTCTGGAGAGACTATAAGGATTGGGATGTGTGTCCAAAATGTGAAACTTCTAGATGGAAGTTTGAAGGATCCAAAAAGGTTCCTTATAAGGTGATGCGCTACTTACCGTTAACGCCTACACATCAGCGTCTACTTATAAATAAGAATGTTGCTTTCGATATGAGGTGGCATAATGATAAGCGAGTTGATGAGGTTAATGTCACGAGGCATCCTGCTGATACTGAAGCATGGAAAGATTTTGACCGGAAGCATGAATTCTTTGCCCAAGATCCCCGCAATGTTAGATTAGGGCTGGCTAGCGATGGATTTAATCCTTTCGGCAACATGAGTAATGCTTATAGCATTTGGCCCGTTTATCTTGTGCCGTACAACCTACCTCCTTGGAAATGCATGAAAGATCCTTATTTCATATTGTCTATGCTCGTCCCAGGACCCAGTTCTCCCGGAAATGATATTGATGTTTATCTTCAACCATTGATTGATGAGCTGAAGGAGTTATGGGAACATGGAGTCGAGACTTATGATGCATATGCCAAACATAAATTTCGGTTGCATGCAGCAGTTCTATGGACAATTAATGACTTTCCAGCTTATGCAATATTGTCTGGATATAGCACCAAAGGGTATTTGGCATGTCCTGTTTGCATGGGTGAGACTACTTCTTTTCGTTTGCGTGCGGGCCAAAAGAATTGCTATATGGGGCATCGTCGAGGACTGCCATCGAACCATAGATGGCGCAAGGAGCCGAAAGCATTTGATGGCAAGAAGGACTTTAGGGATCCAGTTGAACCAACATCTGGGGAAGAAATTTTTGTACACGTGAGTGCAATTGATCAATTTGAGTTTGGAAAGGCACCACAAATGATGGAAAGAAAGAAGAAGAGGAAACGCAAGGATAGTCATTCGAATTGGACGAAGCGAAGTATTTTCTTTGAACTTCCCTATTGGAAAACTTTAAAATTGAGGCATAATTTGGATATCATGCACATAGAGAAGAATGTGTGCGATAATGTACTTGGTACGTTGATGAATATTGATGGAAAAACTAAGGATACGTGGAAGGCTCATAAAGATCTAATGGAGCTAGGTTTAAGACCTGAGTTGCACTTACGTCGTGTAGGCGATTCGTATATTATGCCCGCTGCATGTTATAACTTGTCGTCTGATGAGAAAAAGAGATTATGCGAGTTTTTATCTTCAATTAAGTTCCCAGACGGCTATGCCTCAAATATCTCGCGATGTGTGAAGTTTAGAGAGTGTCGTATCTCAGGAATGAAGAGCCATGATTGTCATGTTTTTTTTACAACGGATACTCCCCCTTGCAGTACGTGGAAACTTGACTAAGGAAGCATGCCAAGCGCTAATTGAGCGTAGCAATTTTTTTAGGACATTGTGTTTTAGGCTATTATATTTGGATGTCTTGGAGAAACTTGAGAAAGATATTGTTATAACTCTATGCAAGCTGGAGCGTATTTTCCCCCCAGCTTTCTTTGATGTAATGATACACTTAACTGTGCACCTAGCTGCTGAAGCAAAGATTGCCGGACCAGCACAATATCGATGGATGTTTCCGTTTGAAAGGTGCTTCTTAAGTCACTTGCTCTAGTTAATATGTGATATCATTTTGGTTTTGTGATTCTACTATGATGTATTTATGTTTACATAGGAAAATGGGTACGTTAAAAGATTATGTCACCAACAAGGCTCGACCAGAAGGGTCTATTGCTGAGGGTACATAGACAATGAATGTTTAACCTTCTGCTCAATGTACCTACGCAATGTTGAGACAATTTTCAATGAGCGTGAGTGTAATTATGATCTTGGGGAGCAGCAAGGAAATTTGGATGTCTTTGCATGTGATGCTCGTGCATTTGGTGGGATAAAATATAGCACGTTACATGCTTCTGAATGGGAGGATGCTTGCATGTATGTGTTGAATAACTGTGAAGACGTTGAGAGCTATATAAGGTAAATCGTTTTATACATACTTCTACTTTATTGCATGTACCATATATCAAATAACACTTTATGGTGTCGTTATCATAGTGAACACAAGGAAGAACTTAGATCTCAAAGTACGAGAGATCTAGATCGAAGGCATAGAGCAGAGTTTCCAAAATGGTTTGAACATCAAGTAAGTGTAATATAGTATAAGAGGCTTTGACCGTATGTGTTTAACTCAAAATTTAATGATGTACCCTTTTTTTTAAATTTTTTTTTTAGAACAGATCAAACAAAAGTACATGGAAGGAGGTGTGGATGAGGAACTTTTATCTCTTGCTAAGGGGCCTGATGATCGAGTGAAGCACTATCCAGGATGCAATGTGAATGGGTATAGGTTTCATACTCACGATCGTGAGATGAAAAAAAAAATGCAAAACAGCGGCCTAGTGGTCATGGAGGAGCACAATGGAGAATCTACTAGGTTTTATGGTGTTATCTCTGATATTATCGAGCTAGACTATTTGTTGGGCCGTAAGCCAATTCTCTTCTTTTGGTATGATTGGTGGAACAGAGGGGACAACAGAAGCATCCATATTGATAATGCTTGGAATATCATCGGTGTCAATATTTCACGAAGATGGTATAGAGACCAGCCCTATGTGTTGGCATCTCAAGCTGAACAAAATTTTTATGTCAAAGACATGAAGCTGGGCAATAATTGGCGCATAGTAGAGATGGTAAAACCGCGCAACTTCTTTGATGTACCAGAGCGAGAGGAACAAGAGACGGTTGATGTTGATGAGCCATACCACCAAGAAGAACCCAGTGATGAGGTTTTCCAAGTAGAGGAAGACGATGAAGTGGTCAACCTAGAGAGGAATGATTTGGCACCATTGCAACATGTTAATGCAGATGTAGTAATGGTAGATGAGTCTATGGCCAGGTTAATTGAAGGGGATGCTAGTTTCCTTGTCGATGATGATATTGAAGAAGCCTCGGAATGCAGTGATGATCAATTTGACATGGATGATATTATGCATATAGACGATGACTATGACAGTCCTTAATTTCTTTAGTATTTCCAAATTAAGGGGCTGTTAGACTTTCTTTTACTAGCAATGCTATGTTCCTAAGTTTCATTTCAATTATGTTGTAGATGAACTCTTTTATCTTTATAATTGGGAGCAAAGCTTGTTTCTTTCGATTGCATTATACTTTTTGTTCATGGTTTTTTCTTAGATACCAATATTTCTTGTGGCTTATCATTTTAGTATTGCTAATGTACTCATTTTTCATGCTTTTTCTTTTAGATGGTTGGACCAGGGAGAAGATCACAGAACAACCAAAGATGCACAAGGAGTTCGACACCACAGGCCCAAATGTTGGCACCACCATTAGAACAAGTGCAAACTGTTGCCGGTTCAAGTAATGAAACACCAAGCCCAGTGTTACAGAAAGAGTCTGCTTCAGCAGAGGAGCTTCAAGTCACTACAGGTTACGGTGAAAATGGAATTCTTGAAACACGCATTGTTTTGCTTAATTAGGTTATTTCAGTATTTTACTTGATATATGCACATTGTTCACGGTAGTAAAGCTAATGGAATAAATACAAGCTAAAAGTTGGTATTTTAATATGATGTGGATTAGTTTGATACACTATACAGGGAGAAATAAAAGAGGGCCAACTCGAAATCTAGCACTTGCAAAGAAGAGGATAGCTGGACAAAAGGTATCGCTTGACATGTTTGTGGACGATGGGCGCATTGTGGGTTTGGAATGCCAACCGGTGATAAATGAGATTGGGTGTGTTATCCGTAAGAAAGCACCACTCAACGTACCAAAATGGGCCAAGTTAGATGAGGTCGAGCGTGAAACCCTCTTGAAAATGGTTGAGGTTAGTTTACTTCACCTCCTCACCCCATCGTCCCACATACGCATTAAAACATTAATAGATATGCTTCTTTGTGTGATAAATGCATCTTTGCCCAGCTTGAAAATGCCTAGCTCTGAAATCTCTATACATTCATTCAAATGCTAGTACTTGGAACACAACATGTTTGACAAAATGCCTCAGAGAAAGTTTCATTTTTATGTATTGCATTGCTACATGTTTATTGCTGCAATTTGTTTGGGAAATCGGGTTTTAGTCTTATATATGAAATTGGGGCAGGAGTTGTTCCTTTCATATCTGTATGATGATCATAAAAGTAATGGATAAATAAGAGTTTATACATCCTGTGGAGTTTGTTGAGGCTGCTAGCGGAATTTGGAAAGAGATCGGGAAGGTCTAACAATGTATCGTCACTAGTACTTGCTAGAGAAGCTGACGATTCTTGAGTTTCACACAATGTGTGGTCACTCTCGCTTGGCTTGGCTTGGCTTTAGCTCTTGTATTTCTGCCTTCGTAGTAATTTAACATGCCGGCTGCTGCTTTTGCAGCCGCAGTTTAAATATCTTTAGGCAAAAAAGTAGCAGGACATGGAAGGTCTTGAGCTAGTTCCGAAAACTTGAGGTGAACCAAGTGACCCTTTATAGCTATTGCAGCTACATCATGAGCTCTAGCTGCCATTTCGGCAGTTGGATACGTTCCAAGCCAAATGCTATCAGATCTACAGGTCCCGAGTTCAATTGGCATTCAAAAATCTGGTGCAAATGGGTACCTTTGAGGGTAGTTTTCTTTGGCAAATTTTCAAGAATGCTGTGTCAATGGACTCAAACATCCCTAGGTTGGTTTCCAGATGCAACTGTTGTCATCAGCCTCATAATGAAAGCATGAAGCATCTATTTCTCCAGTGATTTGGCTTCCAGTATCTAAGCTCATTTTGCTGCTGCTATGAAATTGAAATCCTCTTTCTCTTCATTTGATGATTTGTTCAATACATGGTTTTCAGGACCATCCCTAAAGAATCCAATATGGCATGCTTTAAATTCGTAGTTGTGCTCACTTTTTAAAATAGGTATGTTCAGAAAGAAAAGAATCCATGACAATATTGGTTGAAGTCCTATCCTTTGCATACATGACATTTCGTTATGGTTATCTACTGTTTCTTATATATGTAAACCCAAGTCAGGCCTGACTATGTTGGATAGATTGTGCTTGAAGCTTTAGACTGTCCAGTGAGTTCACTTCTATTCCCCAGGGCATTTGGGAAAAAATTGATTAAAGCAAGCCCTTATCTTCTCTTTCTGAATCAAGCATTCCCCTGATTACTGCTTTGTTTTCTTTCTGTGAAAGGGTATAATATAAAGTTCCTGATTCTGTCCCACGGCAAAAGAAAGAGAAACGTTAGTTTTTCCGTAGTTCTATTGTCAGATTGAGAAAGAAAGTTGGTAGAATACATCTAGGCACTGTTATACCTTGTGGTTTGCTGGTTTACGGCAAATGTAAGAACACTGGCTATATGTTTTTGTTTATGTCCTGATAGTTAAATGGTTTATGAGCAACAATATAGCATGGGTACTTATTCATCGTCCTTATCTTCGAATGTTTATTTTGTCATTGGAGTTTGAATGTTCTCTTTTGAATCAATACTTGAAATGTGGAGCTTTAAGGTATCATGTGAATACATTTTGAGCATGTTCCAATGTCGAATGTTTTCAATGGTGGCTGTGTAATATGATTCCTAGTGCATTCCTTTTTTCTTTCTGAGTTTTGATAGGAAATGTAATATACGATTTTAGGGACCATTTGAGGTTGATGATAGTCAGGAGTTCAAGAAAGCTTTGGAATTACAAATGCAGAGGCAATATCGGTGTAATCGTCATAGGTTGCACATTCACTTTCTGCGCTTTCCGTCATTAGAGGCAGCACTCCAAAATCCTCCTGAAGGCATACTAGAGGATCAATGGCAGCACCTTTGCCATTACTTTGCCTCACCCGAGTTTAAGGTATGTGTTAATTAAATGTTGATATTAATGCTGATTATACAATTTCTTATCCTATATATTGTCTTTTAATGTAGAAAATAAGTGACCGCAATAAGAAAAATCGACAAAATCAAAAGTCACCTCATACTACGGGAACGAAGTCTTATAACCGAAAAATTCAGGAGGAGGTACTTGTATTGTTACTCTTTCTTTCTTGTAACATGAAATGCAAGCTAATTACTAATTACAGATTCTCTTTCATTTTGTAGGCAACTAAGATTGGACGTACCCCTACCCTAGTTGAGTTCTTTAAGTTGACAAAATATAATGACAAAAAGAGAACGTGGGTTACTGAAGAAGCCAAAAAGGAGCATGTAAGTATCGGTTGATTATACGCACTTTTTTACTTCTCTCGATTTCACATGAATTTGTGTTTCTTCCTTGGATGTAATTGCAGGAAGAGATGGAACAAGAGTTGGCACAATCTCAAGCAGAGGGTGCGGAACCAATGAACGAGGGAACAATCGTTGAAAAGGTTCTTGGCCCCAAATCAAGTTATTTACGTCGCCATGGGGCTAATCAGCAATCTAGCGCGTCCTCATCCAAGCGTCAAATAGAAATGGAGTTGGAGGAGACAAAGAAAAGGGCAGAGCAAGCCGAGCAACGATCAAATGAGTTGGCTACAGAAATGCAAGAATTGAGGGCTTCACAAAGGGAGACGAACCAGCTGCTCCAATCTTTGTTGGCGAAAATGCAAAATGGCAGCAGCAACTCTTCCTCTTGACGGTGAGTTGCTACAACCTACTGGATAATGCTTCTAATGTGTCTCATTAGATTAAATCATATCTTCTCCTTCTAAGCTTTGACAATGTTTC
>JAVXUO010003204.1:0-25777 GCA_033065855.1 Escallonia rubra
TTCTGTTGAGCGAATCGTTAATCATATAGATTTATATGTGGTATACAGTGTTAGCTTAGAATTGCAAAACTTTCATAATGATGCTTTATATAATAATGACCAAGTATGTGACCTACTAAAAATATAATTTTGATGACAAAATCTAGTTTCTATAGTATTTCCCTGGAATCACATACATTGGTAATTGACGTGGACTAGGCTTTGCTTTCTGTTGAGGGGCTTGTTAATCATACAGGAAATATCTTATTCCATCAAGTGGTGTCTTAGTAAAATCCTTCACTTGCTGCTTTTGACAGTGATGTATTGTGTGGAGTTTTTGGGTTTTTTTGGTTGTCTGGGCTTAGTGAATAAGGTATTTTAACATTGGGATGCATGGCATGCAGCTTAATATTTAGTGCGTCTGTTGGTAGACCTTTACTGATGTTGCTGACTTATTTGAGCACAGAAACACACAATATACACCAACACCTGCCCACACACACAAAGCAGAAATAAACAAAGCAATAGAGCCAAATAAGGTGGGGTTTTATGTGTGAGGTGTTTCTTAGTAAGATGGAAGAAAGGGGGAAATCTCTTGATACCAAAACTAACAACATATTTTTGTCTTTGTACGCTGATGTGGGCAATGGCAGTGTCATAGGAAGATAAGGAAAGTGGGTGTTTTCCCAATGCTGTAACACAGATGGCTGTTCTTCAGATACTATGGTTCAAGAATTGGTGCTTGTGATGAAAGAAATGGAGAAATTTGGTGTGCATATTCATAAGCAGTCTCTTCCACTTATTATTAAGACGTGTCTCTGTTTTTGTGTGCGCACGCTTGTGTGCACGTTTTCGCATATCAGTCCGTGGGTGTGCGTGTGCGGTGGTACGATACTTTGGTGGGGGGTTGGGATATAGATACTTATTGAACTTCTTGGGTAGTTTACAATTTGCGTATCTTTGGTGTGCATGTTTGCTCCTATTTCGAGGCCTTTCAGAATATAATTTCGCTTATACAAGAAAATATATAGACTTCAGTAGTTTGTTCTAGTAGGGAGCCTGTCTTTGTTGCTCCTTAACTCTATACATCAAGGATACCAGTCTAATACCCTATTTCATGACCTTAAGCAATTACCCTGTTCCAACCTAGATCAGACAGTGACACTGAAAGCATGGAGCAGGAGCTAAGCAGGAACATTTTAAAATATAAGCATTTCATCTTAACATACCATAAACATGCTGACAAGAATGGAAAAACACATGAAAGAAGGTAATTCCAAACAGATTTTATCTTTTTTATCTGTTCTTCTGTTCATTTCAGTTTGTCACCTATCAAAATTTAAAAAACAAGGAAGTAAACGTACACAAAGAATATACACATCATAACTCAGAAAATAGTAGCAAAGTTTAAGTAGAAAGAAGCAGGCATGCATGTGGGTGATGTACCTGAGGATACTTGGAGGCAGAAGTGAAGCAAACCCTCGACTTCCACATCATGTGGCATTCTCTGGACAATGCCCATCTAAACTTCTCTGTGGCTCTATTATATCTCAGGGTAAAGAATTGACATCTTCCTTGGTTTGCTCATCTTAACCACCTTCTTAAATCAATGGTAGAACATGGAGAAATTTCTCCACCAATGCTGTCTGTATAACAGGACTGACTTGACTGTTGCTTCATTCCCACATGACATATTTGAAGACTCTTGAAGCTAGGGCTTTTTAAGTTCTTGCTGAAACTAGTGCGGCAAATGCCAACACTATCATAGGGATCGGGAGCTGATGGGTATGACAGGCGTTTCTTTGCCGATCCATCTCGTTCCCTTTCTGGTGTCGAGGGCCTCTATCTTGGTGCACTTTGTGACCTACTATGAGCTTTTGCTGAGTCCGTGGCAGCCATGTAGTTGGGAATTGCAGCGGCTGCAGCACCCTCAATGTTTACCCTCAAGGCCTTCTTTTTTAATCTATTCATCCCAGAAAAATGCTTAAGCCTTGTCCTCACTATATCTCCCACAGGAACATTTGAGGCTTTTTTTGCATTTTGTTTCCAGGGATGTTCTGACAAAAGAGAAAGTTACTTAGCAGTTAATTAGTTAGTTCTATACTTTCAATTCATTTTTGGTGCTATGCTTTTTCACAACTCAGTTATCTAATTTTGATATTATTTGTGCTAACATGTGGGTAATGTTGGTTTTCAGGGCCGTAGTTGCTAGAGCAATCAGGAACGCACCGAAGAAGCAAAGGTAAGCCGAGCAATTATTGAACTTGATGCAATTTGTTTACTAGATTAAATTTCTATGGTTATAATCACAATTTTCTCTTAATGTTTATCAATAAATGCTTTACTACTTATGGACTCTATATAGAAAAATGGACGTATCTATGCAAAATACTTAGACCCATATAATGTATATATTTTTGCACAGCTTATTTAGTGTGTTGTTCTGATACAAGATACGTAAAAATGGATAAGAGTTGGATGCAACTCAACAATAGAATGCTCCCGGATTTTGAAAAAGGAGTCAAAGACTTTCTCAACTTTGCATATGCAAATAAAGATCCACAAAGTAAAATTCCATGTCCTTGTATGCATTGCAACAACTTCTTTAACCAGAGACGCGAGGTTGTGGCAAAACATTTGGTTTTACGTGGGATAGTGAAGGGCTATGATAGGTGGATATATCACGGGGAGGATTTTGGAAGCTATTCTCACAAGTACGATGACGATGGGGCTGGAAACATTTCGAATGTGGGGGACAATGATTTTATTCTTGAAATGATAGGTGATGTGGCCACTGGTCAACTTGGGGATGAATGGAGGGGTGTAGAAGAACCTTTTAACCAGGGCTCAAGCGTAAAAGAAGGGGACGTTGACACCTTTCTTAAATTTCTAAGTGATGCAAAGCAACCTCTATATACTGGTTGCAAAAATCACTCTAAGCTTTCCTTTATTGTGAAGTTGCTTCATCTAAAAACCATGAACGGCTGGAGTAATAAATCATTTGACCAGTTGCTTGAATCCTACAAGGAAGTCCTTCCGGAGACTAATACACTACCCAAGTCATACTATGAGGCTAAGAAGATAATTCGAGATTTGGGGTTTACGTACGTGAAGATACATGCTTGTGTTAAAGATTGTGCACTTTTCTGGAGAGACTATAAGGATTGGGATGTGTGTCCAAAATGTGAAACTTCTAGATGGAAGTTTGAAGGATCCAAAAAGGTACCTCAGAAGGTGTTGCGCTACTTTCCCTTAAAGCCAAGACTTCAGCGTCTATTTATAAATAAGAATGTTGCTTTCGATATGAGGTGGCATAAGGATAAGCGAGTTGATGAGGTTAATGTCACGAGGCATCCTGCTGATACTGAAGCATGGAAAGATTTTGACAGGAAGCATGAATTCTTTGCCCAAGATCCCCGCAATGTTAGATTAGGGCTGGCTAGCGATGGATTTAATCCTTTCGGCAACATGAGTAATGCTTATAGCATTTGGCCCGTTTATCTTGTGCCGTACAACCTACCTCCTTGGAAATGCATGAAAGATCCTTATTTCATATTGTCTATGCTCGTCCCAGGACCCAGTTCTCCCGGAAATGATATTGATGTTTATCTTCAACCATTGATTGATGAGCTGAAGGAGTTATGGGAACATGGAGTCGAGACTTATGATGCATATGCCAAACATAAATTTCGGTTGCATGCAGCAGTTCTATGGACAATTAATGACTTTCCAGCTTATGCAATATTGTCTGGATATAGCACCAAAGGGTATTTGGCATGTCCTGTTTGCATGGGTGAGACTACTTCTTTTCGTTTGCGTGCGGGCCAAAAGAATTGCTATATGGGGCATCGTCGAGGACTGCCATCGAACCATAGATGGCGCAAGGAGCCGAAAGCATTTGATGGCAAGAAGGACTTTAGGGATCCAGTTGAACCAACATCTGGGGAAGAAATTTTTGTACACGTGAGTGCAATTGATCAATTTGAGTTTGGAAAGGCACCACAAATGATGGAAAGAAAGAAGAAGAGGAAACGCAAGGATAGTCATTCGAATTGGACGAAGCGAAGTATTTTCTTTGAACTTCCCTATTGGAAAACTTTAAAATTGAGGCATAATTTGGATATCATGCACATAGAGAAGAATGTGTGCGATAATGTACTTGGTACGTTGATGAATATTGATGGAAAAACTAAGGACACGTGGAAGGCTCGTAAAGATCTAATGGAGCTAGGTTTAAGACCTGAGTTGCACTTACGTCGTGTAGGCGATTCGTATATTATGCCCGCTGCATGTTATAACTTGTCGTCTGATGAGAAAAAGAGATTATGCGAGTTTTTATCTTCAATTAAGTTCCCAGACGGCTATGCCTCAAATATCTCGCGATGTGTGAAGTTTAGAGAGTGTCGTATCTCAGGAATGAAGAGCCATGATTGTCATGTTTTTTTACAACGGATACTCCCCCTTGCAGTACGTGGAAACTTGTCTAAGGAAGTATGCCAAGCGCTAATTGAGCTTAGCAATTTTTTTAAGAAATTGTGTTCTAGGATATTATATTTGGATGTATTGGAGAAACTTGAGAAAGATATTGTTATAACTCTATGCAAGCTGGAGCGTATTTTCCCCCCAGCTTTCTTTGATGTAATGATACACTTAACTGTGCACCTAGCTGCCGAAGCAAAGATTGCCGGACCAGCACAATATCGATGGATGTTTCCGTTTGAAAGGTGCTTCTTAAGTCACTTGCTCTAGTTAATATGTGATATCATTTTGGTTTTGTGATTCTACTATGATGTATTTATGTTTATATAGGAAAATGGGTACATTAAAAGATTATGTCACCAACAAGGCTCGGCCAGAAGGGTCTATTGCTGAGCGGTACATAGACAATGAATGTTTAACATTTTGCTCAATGTACCTTCGCAATGTTGAGACAATTTTCAATGAGCGTGAGCGTAATTATGATCTTGGGGAGCAGCAAGGACATTTGGATGTCTTTGCATGTGATGCTCGTGCATTTGGTGGGATAAAATATAACACGTTACATGCTTCTGAATGGGAGGATGCTTGCATGTATGTGTTGAATAACTGTGAAGACGTTGAGAGCTATATAAGGTAAATCGTTTTATACATACTTCTACTTTATTGCATGTACCATATATCAAATAACACTTTATGGTGTCGTTATCATAGTGAACACAAGGAAGAACTTAGATCTCAAAGTACGAGAGATCTAGATCGAAGGCATAGAGCAGAGTTTCCAAAATGGTTTGAACATCAAGTAAGTGTAATATAGTATAAGAGGCTTTGACCGTATGTGTTTAACTCAAAATTTAATGATGTACTGACCCCTTTTTTAAAAATAAAAAAAAAATTTGAACAGATCAAACAAAAGTACATGGAAGGAGGTGTAGATGAGGAACTTTTATCCCTTGCTAAGGGGCCTGATGATAGAGTGAAGCACTATCCAGGATGCAATGTGAATGGGTATAGGTTCCATACTCACGATCGTGAGATGAATAGAAAAACGCAAAACAGTGGCGTGGTGGTCATGGGGGAGCATAACGGAAAATCTACTAGGTTTTATGGTGTTATCACTGATATTATCGAGCTAGAATATTTGCTGGGGCGTAAGCGAGTTCTCTTGTTTAAGTGTGACTGGTGGCACACAGGGGACAACAGGGGCATCCAGATTGATAATGCTTGGAATATCACAAGTGTCAATATTTCACGAAGATGGTATAGAGACCAGCCCTATGTGTTGGCATCTCAAGCTGAACAAGTTTTTTATGTCGAAGACATGAAGCTGGGCAATAATTGGCGCATAGTAGAGATGGTGAAACCGCGCAACTTCTTTGATGTACCTGAGCGGGAGGAACATGAGACAATTGATGTTGATGAGCCATACCAGCAAGAAGAACCTGGTGATGAGGTTTTCTAAGTAGAGGAAGACGATGAAGTGGTCAACCTAGAGAGGAATGATTTGGCACCATTGCAACATGTTAATGCAGATGTAGTAATGGTAGATGAGTCTATGGCCGGGTTAAATGAAGGGGATGCTAGTTTCCTTGTCGATGATGATATTGAAGAAGCCTCAGAATGCAATGATGATCATTTTGACATGGATGATATTATGCATACAGACGATGACTATGATAGTGCTTAATTTCTTTAGTATTTACAAATTAAGGGGCTGTTAGACTTTCTTTTACTAGCAATGCTATGTTCCTAAGTTTCATTTCAATTATGTTGTAGATGAACTCTTTTATCTTTATAATTGGGAGCAAAGCTTGTTTCTTTCGATTGCATTATACTTTTTGTTCATGGTTTTTTCTTAGATACCAATATTTCTTGTGGCTTATCATTTTAGTATTGCTAATGTACTCATTTTTCATGCTTTTTCTTTTAGATGGTTGGACCAGGGAGAAGATCACAGAACAACCAAAGATGCACAAGGAGTTCGACACCGCAGGCCCAAATGTTGGCACCACCATTAGAACAAGTGCAAACTGTTGCCGGTTCAAGTAATGAAACACCAAGCCCAGTGTTACAGAAAGAGTCTGCTTCAGCAGAGGAGCTTCAAGTCACTACAGGTTACGGTGAAAATGGAATTCTTGAAACACGCATTGTTTTGCTTAATTAGGTTATTTCAGTATTTTACTTGATATATGCACATTGTTCACGGTAGTAAAGCTAATGGAATAAATACAAGCTAAAAGTTGGTATTTTAATATGATGTGGATTAGTTTGATACACTATACAGGGAGAAATAAAAGAGGGCCAACTCGAAATCTAGCACTTGCAAAGAAGAGGATAGCTGGACAAAAGGTATCGCTTGACATGTTTGTGGACGATGGGCGCATTGTGGGTTTGGAATGCCAACCGGTGATAAATGAGATTGGGTGTGTTATCCGTAAGAAAGCACCACTCAACGTACCAAAATGGGCCAAGTTAGATGAGGTCGAGCGTGAAACCCTCTTGAAAATGGTTGAGGTTAGTTTACTTCACCTCCTCACCCCATCATCCCACATACGCATTAAAACATTAATAGATATGCTTCTTTGTGTGATAAATGCATCTTTGCCCAGCTTGAAAATGCCTAGCTCTGAAATCTCTATACATTCATTCAAATGCTAGTACTTGGAACACAACATGCTTGACAAAATGCCTCAGAGAAAGTTTCATTTTTATGTATTGCATTGCTACATGTTTATTGCTGCAATTTGTTTGGGAAATCGGGTTTTAGTCTTATATATGAAATTGGGGCAGGAGTTGTTCCTTTCATATCTGTATGATGATCATAAAAGTAATGGATAAATAAGAGTTTATACATCACGTGGAGTTTGTTGAGGCTGCTAGCGGAATTTGGAAAGAGATCGGGAAGGTCTAACAATGTATCGTCACTAGTACTTGCTAGAGAAGCTGACGATTCTTGAGTTTCACACAATGTGTGGTCACTCTCGCTTGGCTTGGCTTGGCTTTAGCTCTTGTATTTCTGCCTTCGTAGTAATTTAACATGCCGGCTGCTGCTTTTGCAGCCGCAGTTTAAATATCTTTAGGCAAAAAAGTAGCAGGACATGGAAGGTCTTGAGCTAGTTCCGAAAAGTTGAGGTGAACCAAGTGACCCTTTATAGCTATTGCAGCTACATCATGAGCTCTAGCTGCCATTTCGGCAGTTGGATACGTTCCAAGCCAAATGCTATCAGATCTACAGGTCCCGAGTTCAATTGGCATTCAAAAATCTGGTGCAAATGGGTACCTTTGAGGGTAGTTTTCTTTGGCAAATTTTCAAGAATGCTGTGTCAATGGACTCAAACATCCCTAGGTTGGTTTCCAGATGCAACTGTTGTCATCAGCCTCATAATGAAAGCATGAAGCATCTATTTCTCCAGTGATTTGGCTTCCAGTATCTAAGCTCATTTTGCTGCTGCTATGAAATTGAAATCCTCTTTCTCTTCATTTGATGATTTGTTCAATACATGGTTTTCAGGACCATCCCTAAAGAATCCAATATGGCATGCTTTAAATTCGTAGTTGTGCTCACTTTTTAAAATAGGTATGTTCAGAAAGAAAAGAATCCATGACAATATTGGTTGAAGTCCTATCCTTTGCATACACGACATTTCGTTATGGTTATCTACTGTTTCTTATATCTGTAAACCCAAGTCAGGCCTGGCTATGTTGGATAGATTGTGCTTGAAGCTTTAGACTGTCCAGTGAGTTCACTCCTATTCCCCAGGGCATTTGGGAAAAAATTGATTAAAGCAAGCCCTTATCTTCTCTTTCTGAATCAAGCATTCCCCTGATTACTGCTTCGTTTTCTTTCGGTGAAAGGGTATAATATACAGTGCCTGATTCTATCCCACGGCCAAAGAAAGAGAAACGTTAGTTTTTCTGTAGTTCCATTATCAGATTGAGAAAGAAAGTTGGTAGAATACATCTAGGCATGGTTATACCTTGTGGTTTGCTGGTTTACGGCAAATGTAAGAACACTGGCTATATGTTTTTGTTTATGTCCTGATAGTTAAATGGTTTAGGAGCAACAATATAGCATGGGTACTTATTCATCGTCCTTATCTTCGAATGTTTATTTTGTCGTTGGAGTTTGAATGTTCTCTTTTGAATCAATACTTGAAATGTGGAGCTTTAAGGTATCATGTGAATACATTTTGAGCATGTTCCAATGTCGAATGTTTTCAATGGTGGCTGTGTAATATGATTCCTAGTGCATTCCTTTTTTCTTTCTGAGTTTTGATAGGAAATGTAATATACGATTTTAGGGACCATTTGAGGTTGATGATAGTCAGGAGTTCAAGAAAGCTTTGGAATTACAAATGCAGAGGCAATATCGGTGTAATCGCCATAGGTTGCACATTCACTTTCTGCGCTTTCCGTCATTAGAGGCAGCACTCCAAAATCCTCCTGAAGGCATACTAGAGGATCAATGGCAGCACCTTTGCCATTACTTTGCCTCACCCGAGTTTAAGGTATGTGTTAATTAAATGTTGATATTAATGCTGATTATACAATTTCTTATCCTATATATTGTCTTTTAATGTAGAAAATAAGTGACCGCAATAAGAAAAATCGACAAAATCAAAAGTCACCTCATACTACGGGAACGAAGTCTTATAACCGAAAAATTCAGGAGGAGGTACTTGTATTGTTACTCTTTCTTTCTTGTAACATGAAATGCAAGCTAATTACTAATTACAGATTCTCTTTCATTTTGTAGG
The DNA here is from genome assembly GCA_033065855.1 of Escallonia rubra. Lineage (NCBI taxonomy): Eukaryota > Viridiplantae > Streptophyta > Magnoliopsida > Escalloniales > Escalloniaceae > Escallonia > Escallonia rubra. Next base: position 9,213 of record JAVXUO010003204.1, read on the forward strand.
CAACTAAGATTGGACGTACCCCTACCCTAGTTGAGTTCTTTAAGTTGACAAAATATAATGACAAAAAGAGAACGTGGGTTACTGAAGAAGCCAAAAAGGAGCATGTAAGTATCGGTTGATTATAAGCACTTTTTTACTTCTTTCGATTTCACATGAATTTGTTTTTCTTCCTTGGATGTAATTGCAGGAAGAGATGGAACAAGAGTTGGCACAATCTCAAGCAGAGGGTGCGGAACCAATGAACGAGGGAACAATCGTTGAAAAGGTTCTTGGCCCCAAATCAAGTTATTTACGTCGCCATGGGGCTAATCAGCAATCTAGCGCATCCTCATCCAAGCGTCAAATAGAAATGGAGTTGGAGAAGACAAAGAAAAGGGCAGAGCAAGCCGAGCAACAATCAAATGAGTTGGCTACAGAAATGCAAGAATTGAGGGCTTCACAAAGGGAGACGAACCAGCTGCTCCAATCTTTGTTGGCGAAAATGCAAAATGGCAGCAGCAACTCTTCCTCTTGACGGTGAGTTGCTACAACCTACTGGATAATGCTTCTAATGTGTCTCATTAGATTAAATCATATCTTCTCCTTCTAAGCTTTGACAATGTTTCTTATCGGTTTCATTAGTCCCTGCCTTGCATTAGTACTATATTTGTCACATTACCTTATTAGAATAGATCACCTTTGAGGACTATTGACTTTGGTTGACTTGATCAATGAATTTGGCAATCTTTCGGGCAAATGAAAATATGGCATGATATGTTTGAGTTTGTATGGTGGATTTTCTATGTTTTAGTCAATATTCGCTACACAGGCTTCTCTCTAGCATGGTTATAGTTGTCTTATTTTGTAGTGTGATGATCATGTTATTGTTTGATCATGCAGTGAAAAACTATGATTGGGATTGAGTATGAGGTATTGAAGATGAAGACTCAGCGACACGCTTATTCTAGATTATTGTGCTTAAAGATTTTGTAAATAGAACCCTTTTAGTTTTATTGACATTAAGAGGATTCTTGTAAAGGATGGTGTTTTTATATTTGGATGGTTTTGAATTCAATTCTCTAAATTGAAGTTTATTCTTGTTATTTTGTTGAAGAGTAATATGCACAGGGAATAAGATTTGACAAACTTGTGGCAACTTACAATTGTCACCATTAATGTAAAGAGAAAAAATTGTGATTGTCACTACATCAATATAAGTTTGTCACTAATGTGTATAGTGACAACAGGAAAAATCAAAATGGTGACAATGAGAAGTTGTTGATGAATGTTTCAGTGACAACACAAATAATTGACACAAATGGAAATTGTGACAACACTGAAATTGTCACATATTTGAAATGTTGACAATACCAAAATTGTCACGCATTTGAAATCGTGACAGCATTGCTGTCGTCACTAGACAGATTTAGTGACAAGACCTCTTGTCGCTGGATCTCAACCCAAGTCAATTGGGAAGGTTCTTTAGTGACAACATGGGATTCTAGTGACAACATTTGAGAACATTTAGTGACAACTTTATTGTCACTAAATGTGATGAAACAGTGACAACTTTGACGTTGTCACACAGCTTTAAGATTTTGTGACAACTTTTTTAATCTCGTCACTTAAAGTCTTTAGTGACGGGCCTATAGTGACAATTACTGTGACAACAAATTCTCGTCACTATAACAATCAGTGACAACTTTGCATTTTATTGTGACAACTTTCGTCGTCACTAATGACCAATTTTCTTGTAGTGCAAGGATATGCAATCTTCACCATTCCCAGGGATCATTAAGAGCGAAATTGAGAAGGTCAAAACACATTTGTCAGATGCGCCGATTAACGTAAGTTCTTTTGTGGTTCCATAACCCTATGCGGTGTGGTGGTATTGTGAGGTTTCAGGGAGGGGGAAATGAGAGAGGAAAAGTAGTACCTGAAATACGGAAAGCATTTATGACACTACAAGAAAAAAGGGCGACGGGTAAATCCGTTGCTAAAAGCCTAAAATCCGTCGTTAAAACAATTAACGACGGATTCACCGTCGCTAAAAGTCCCTCATATAAAAGTCCTTCACCAATAGTTTAGCGACGGGATTTTAAAATCTGTCGCTAAATATGTAATTTTTTGCGACGGAATATCCGTCGCTAATTATATTTTTAGTATTTTAATTTATTTTCTTTTTTGTCAAATTAGCGACGGAATAATATTTTTAGCGATGGAATATTCCGTCGCTAATTAACTTATTGTAGGAATACTTTTAGCGACGGAATTAATCTGTCACCAAAAGTCAAAATATTTTTGAATTTATTTTTTATTTTTCAACAACAACGCGAAACAATCAATACACAAAGAAATATATATAATCAATCATAAAAAATGTTTATTATAAAAAAGACTCATTATGTACAAGCCGGGAACCGAATACAGCCAGTTAGGGGAGGGGAGAAGAGTACAAGCCGGGCGTGGAGGGGGGGGAGCTAGGAACGGGCACGGGAAGGGCTTATCAGGGGTTGCCGAGTCCCGGATCTGGATCTTGTTGATCCGGGGCCGGCTCGGCATGTCCAGCAGCGCCCTGCTCCCTGATCATCCTCACCACCACTGTAGCAATGCGCTGGATCTCCTCATCGTCCAACTGACGACGAGGAGCCGGTGTCTGTGGATGGGCAACAGGGGGTGAGGACACTCCTATCACGGCACGAGCAGTCGTGCTAGGCAGGCCGCGTATGCGGCCTTTCGGCCGATTCACGACCTTCGGCGTATCCAGCCATCGCTTCAACCCCCTAGTACTCGCAGCCATACTAATGGATGTTGATGGCTGTCCGAACTGCTGCTCGGACCCCCTTAGCTGTTCATACGAGGCCTACAAAAACAATGGTTTAACGATATGTTAGGGCATTAATTAACGAAACGGACATTGAGGATAGAAAGACAAAACATTAACAACTTAAACAAATTGACTCACATCGATCCGCCGGGCAATATCTGAAATATAGTCACCCGCCCGGTGTGCCTCGTCCTTGTCCTTCTTCCGCACGTGCGTCTGACTATAGGTCAGAGCTATGAACTCATCCTCCTCCAGATCTGGGTGCTCGACCGCGTTCATGTGTCGGACGATGTCGTGTGGCACCGACCCTCCCGTGTGTGTCGGATCTCTATTCTGTCTGTTCTCGGCCCGGCTCTTACTTTTGGTGTCCCAGCCTGGATCCGCAGCCCACTGATCTATCATCTCCCCGCATACATGATGAGATATCCAATGTGGGGGATATCTCGTCATCTCCGTCATCGGGGCATCCTCGGGCAGCATCTTCTTCGCCCGGTCCCGTGCGTCGTGGAGCCATCGACGGTGATTTTTGCCGATGTAGGCAAAGAAGGGCTGCTGCCCCAGTGCCTGCTGCTGAGGCGTGTCAAACGTAAACCCCTCCTGTAAGGCATTCAATAACAAAAATTAACAATAGAACAAAAAACTCTAATTAAACATTTACTTTCGCTGAAAAAAATACTTCACCGTACCAGCCACTCTTCCCATAGGGCCTCCCTCGCAGCGGCATCGTTGCTGCGAGTCTCACGGTGAGCTCTCATATGTTCAGCCGTATTGAAGGAGTAGTACATTCTCTGAAGCCGTGGTGTGACCGTGAATTATCGCAATATCTTCCATGCAATGTTTTTCTTCTTCCTTTTGTCCGGTTTGTACCTCGAATGATCACATATTGGACACCGTGACAAATCCTTATTCTCTTTCCAGAATAATACACAAGCGTTATTGCACGCATCTATCCGGTCATAGCTCAACCCAAATTTCCTCCTCATCTTCTTCACGTCATAGTACGACGGCTGTAGCTTTTCACTTTTGGGCAGTATTTCTTTGATTAAGGTAACAAACTCGTTAAAACCTTTCTCACTCAGCCCGTGGTCTGATTTCAACTGTAATAACCTACTAACCGCAGACAGCCGTGTTTATTTTGGAGCTCCATCCCACAACGGCTCTTCCGCAGCTCTCAAAAACTCATAAAACTGATGAGCCCCCTCGTTCGGCGGTTGTGGACTGTCGAGAAATTCGTCAACGCGACACTCAAAATCTTCAGCATTCTTCCTTTTCATCCAACTTCGATCGACTGACATGACGATTGAATTATCGTACTGTATACCACCTTCAATTATGACCAGTCATTAGGCATTGCCGATGTAAATATGAATGCATGAATGTTACAACATGTCTACATATTTCCCCTCCACTCTTGAACAAGTAGTGGTCTTATCCCATTCAGAAAAGCACATATTTATAAAACAGTGAATAACTCATGCTTAGTCCCATGTCTGTGGAAAATTCGACAGCACCTCCCCGCATTTCTCCAAGTACACGACATCGATTAGGTGTTATAACATTCATCTAACCTTGCTCAGGAAGGTTTGACGGATGTTAGAACACCAGATCTGTATGCACCTGGAGAAACACACGAGAACGTGTACCAAATATCCACGACATAGAACACAAAGCATGAGTCAAAACACCGACACGTGTCCGACGCCTCTGGACACGTGTCCGACGCCCACCGACACGCACCTCCAGACACATCGACATACGTTAATTTGTTTTTTAAATTTCGGACACCGTCGATCTGACGTGGTGTCCGTGTCTGCGCTAAATAACAGGTATCTCAATCTAATTGGATCCCATCCTCCACCAACAATCTCAATTCTTAATTCTAAAATGCTCAATGCAATAAAAATTAACAAAAATCACACATTCAATCCAATTGGGTCCCATCCTCCGTCAATAATCTCAATATCTCAAATGCTCAATGCATAATTAACAATTTAAAATCATCAATTAACAACCTAAAATCATCAATTAATAATCGCAATTACTTCAAATGCATAGATAATAACCTTAAATCATCAATTAACAACCTAAAATCACAGATCAATAATCACAATTCGCAAATGCACAATTAACAACCTAAAATTATCAAACAAATTATCAATGTTCAAATGGAAAAAAATTGTTCAAAATGCACATATCCGATGCGCTTGAATTATTTCAATTTAGGGTTCGATTGTATTAGACATTCAATTTAGGGTTCAATTAGTTTAATTTAGGGTTCGGTTCGATTAGGGCGGTTAGGGCATTCAATTTAGGGTTTAATTAGAGTTCAATTACATCAATTTAGGGTTCAATTAGGGGGTTCTATTGATTCAAGTTAGGGTTCGGTTGATTTGGAGCATTCAATTTAGGATTCAATTAGTTCAATTTAGGTTTCAGTTGGATTAGGGCATTCAATTTAGGGTTCAATTATGGGTTCAATTAGTTTAATTTAGGGTTCGATTCGATTAGGGCATTCAATTTAGGGTTTAATTAGGGTTCAATTACTTCAATTTAGAGTTCAATTAGGGGGTTCTATTGATTCAATTTAGGGTTCGGTTGATTTCGCTATTGCAGGGAAAGTAGTCCTGCGCTTCAAGCACTCAAGAACTAGTTCGAGAAAAGTCAAGAGTAGTCTTCTAGTTAAGGCAAGAGAGGTAGCGGAAGAGTTACAAAGGCTAGGAGAACTGCACCCCAAGTGAGTTGCTTGAAGCTGCTCCATAGGAGCTACACTGAAAGGAACTACATCAACACTAACAGTCTTCAATGAAGAGGAAACTAGTGAGCTATAGTATTGTGCTAGTCCAGTTAGAAGGCAACAAATACAAGATAACAGTATGCAGAATAGGTAATAACGCGAAAAAAGAACATGAAATAGCTCAATATTTAACGTGAAATAAGTTGTAACAATGAACTCGAGAAATTAGCCACACACAAATACCAAGATTTAACGTGAAAAACCCTTCTAGAAGTTCCGCTATATGAGAATGGATTTAGAATGTTTTCTTCTCTAATTGTAACTGGAGGCTTACAATCATCAAGACAAGAGTCTTGGATTACAATAAAAACATTCAGAGCTAAAGTCATTAATTTTTAATGGGTATAAATAGCTCGTATTTGTAGTTAGAAAATATTTGCTAGCGCAAACACATGCTTACATCACTCAAGTCTGCATTGCTTTGAAGCTCAAACTCAAGCAATATACATTAATCAACTATGCTACTATCACTTTAGGAATCCCATGAGAAGATAAGTTTGGAACTTGTGGTTACAAACAGAAAAGAATTCCTCAGATACTTAATTGACACAATAATAGGAAGTATACTTAATTGACACAAAAACAAATACCTGATGGGAGTTGCCGGTGTCGAGGGAGGTCACCGCCGGCGTCGAGGGAGGTCACCGCCAGCGTCGAGGGAGGTCACCGCCGGGGTCGAGGGAAGTCACCGCCGGTGTTGAGGGAGGTCGCCGCTGGTGTCGAGGCTTTCGGTGGTGCCGAAGGTGGGGCAGGATGTGAGAACGGCGGTGGCACAATCGTCGGAAATGGTTTTAGGATTTTCGAAGAGAGAAGCAGTAAGAGAGAAAACCAGATCTGAGAGTTAAATAGACTTTTAGCGACGGAATAACTTCGTCGCTAAAAGTCCGTCGGTGAATGTCTATGTTTACCGACAGAGTTTTTAGCGACGGAATAACTCCGTCGCTTAAATAATATTTTACGACGGAGTTTTCCGTTGGTAAAACTTTTTTTAGCGGCGGATTCTATTCCGTTGCTAAAAATCCGTCGCAAAAAACGTCTTTTCTTGTGGTGTGAGATCACCATGTGCAGGGCTTGAAGCTGAAGGAGCAACTCGATACATGAAGTTTCGGTTGAGGCCTTCCACATCAGTATTTGTTCCTCATTAAATGATAATAGCACACAAGGAACTAGTTCATGCCAAAGAGGAAAATAGATTGAGTGAATGAAGCTACTGAGCATGAAAAATTGTTATTCCTAATAGAGGCAATCATGTAAGATAAAGCAGAAATCCTTTAAGCATGTAGTACCAAAAGTATAGTATACTCGCATTAGAAGAATTCCCTGTCTAAAGGCTCTTTCATTGAACTTCAAGCATAGAGATGAATTGAGATGATATTAAGAGGCTAAGAAAGTTGTAAATTTCTTATATGTGGACTGTGGAGAACCTATGATGCCCATGATGTCATCAGAGGATGTGAGGCACAAAAGAAATATTCCTTCCGTCCCTAAAACACTGATCATATTTCCTTTTTGGGCCGTCCCACAAAAGTGATTACTTCCAAATTAGGAAAGATTCTATAGGTATTTTTACATACTTACCATTTTGATACTTTTTTATTTTATTTCTCTCACTACATTTAATTCTCTACCAACTCATTTTCTCTTTACTGGCCCACCACTTTACAATTTTTTATTCTATTTTTCTCTTCACATTTAACACTCTACCAACCAATTTTCTCTCTCATGGCCCACTAACTTCCCTCCTCTCTAAAGGGGAAAATTGGAAAAACACACAATATATAACCTAAAGTCTTAATATACGTGCAAAATAAAATGGATCAATCTTTTAGGGACGGAGGGAGTAGAACATGAAAGTCCGAATAGGCACTTACATCGGGTAGTGAAAGCTAATAATCAGGCTAGCATGGCCCATTTAAGTATATTTAATTAAAGAGCCTAAGCTGAGCTACTAGGTTATCATTTCTAGTTCGAATAGTGGCCGGTAGAAAATTTCAAGAAACAATATTTCTTGTTTCATTTACTCGATGCAAATGGTTTATTTTTCGTGTGATGATTAAGGCTCAGGCTAGCCATGGCTAATGCTTACACTAAATGCTCCATCTATCTGTGAAGCAAACATTTTCAATAAAATGGAACCAAAAGTATCTGCAAATTGAAGATTAAAAAAAAAAACCATACACAGCATCTAATTTCTCTTCGAGTCTCGTTCCGTAAATAACTTCTATGTACATAGTTGTGTACAAAATCAACTACCAGGCCCATTGCCTATCATTTCCAAAACCTCCAGCAAGCCCCCACCCCCACGCACACACCTAGCTTAAAATAAAAAAGATTCCCAAACTTTTTGATGTTGTTCAGGCACTAAAATCAAGGAAAGACATGGAAGGAATTGAAATTCACCTTTGAGAAACTGTGTGTGTGTGTGTGTGGGGGGGGGGGGGGGATGGGATTAACATACATAACATAACACCTAATTCCTCCACCTTGGATAAAGTAATACCATCTAGGTTTGAAAGTTCAAAAATTCTCCCCTCCCATGATAGGAAGGAAATATTCCTCTTTTGACAAGCAGTGCCAGACGAAGCCCTACTAACCAGGTAGAGCAGACATTCATATATTTTCTTCATCATCACCACCTAAGCCTTTGTCCCAAACTAGTTAGAATCCACTTCCATTCATACATCTGCTTGTTTTGCATAATCCAACTCAATGTCACTGTTACATCTTGCTCCTCATTAGCTCCTCAATGAATATACAAGTCTCATAATACTTGGTACCAAATCATTAAAGTCACGAGGTCTATATGTTAAACACCCCAAGTCCCATAATATACCAGTCCCCTATGCATATTGTTGACTTTAAGAGTCAAGACTTATTATTTTGATGACTCCAATAATCTTTTAACATTAATCTAACAATGCTATTAAGAATGATTTCAGGACACATAATCAAACATAACGTGGAATATTCATTGGTCAAAGATTGGACTTGGAGGAGGACCTGGACTTTATTGTACCTCTTTCCTTGTAATTAATCTTTAAGCTAAGTCTTTCTTAAAGATCTCCCAGAAAATCAGAAAAGACCAAACCAAGAAGTTTTTATCCGAAGCAAACACTTTTCATTCGAAAGAAAAGAAGTTTTCATTCGACTGAATCCTTCAGTAGCTCTAAATTATCTCAGCCCTTTCAATTGATTCGAATGAATCTTGGATTCATTCGACCGAATTCTTCAGAGATGTTTTTGCCACTATTTCTTTCGACTGATTTTATCTACTTTTCAACGATCATATTCCTTCATAGTATAAAAAGAGACTCTTAGAGAATTTATTACTCACTTTTTTAATCTCTGAAAAATCTATCTTACACTTCTAAAAAAGACTCTCTCATCTCATTCATACTTTGTTATACTATTCTTTGAGCGTGTTCCTCTTTGAGATATTGAATATCAAGCTTCTTGGTTCACTTCTTTAAGGTTTCAGATCTTCCCACCCAAGAAAGCTTAGTTTTGTTGTTTTCATTGTAATATCTACTCATAAAGGAATGTGTATTGTATTTCAATTGTAATCCTCTTTTCACTTGTAATTATGGGAAACCTTGAAAGGTTTTGGATTTGTACTGTGGTTTGAGCTAGCACCCGAAGCTAGCTGTTTAGTGAAAGGCTCAAGTAGGTCTCCCTTGTGTGGAGTGCTCGGGGACTGGACGCAGGCAGGTGGGGCCAAACCAGTATAAATTCTTATGTCGATATGTATTTGCTGATTTTGTTATTACTTTGAAGTTAAGTTTTAAATTTCTGCCTAAAGTTGTAAAAACCTATTCAACCCTCTCCCCCCCCCCCCCGGTGCATTTAGGGACCTACAAGTGGTATCAGAGCCGTGTGCTCTGTTACTTTCTTTTTGACCTAACAGTCAAGAGCTAAAGATCTTAATATGAAAGAAGGTTCAGTAACTACTCGATCACCCTTGTTGAAGAACGATAATTATAGCTACTGGAAAAATCGAATGAGAAATTTCTTGAGCCAGGATACTCATGTATGGTACGTTGTAAAAATGGCCCGATTATTCCCATGAAGGATGGCCCAGACGGAACCAAGGTTCCTTTGAGAATTCTTGAAATGGACGATCATGAGGCACACATCTTCTCCATGGACGACAGAGCGAAGAACATTTTCAGTTGTGGCCTCGACATAAATGAGTATAATCAAGTCTCAGCATGTGAAACAGTGAGAGAGATGTGGGGACTGCTGGAGGTAACTCATGAAGGTACTAATCAGGTAAAGGAGACTAAGATTAACATGCTAATCCAGCAGTATGAGGCCTTCAAGATGAAGGAAAACGAGTCCATCAATAAGATGTATTCCAGATTTACTTTCAATATAAATAGACTCAAGCTCTTAGGAAAAACGCACCCTAAAAAAATCATTAGAAAAGTCCTCAGATCTCTTCCCAAGAGATGTGAACCAAAAGTCACAGCTATTGAAGAAGCGAAAGACTTGAATGTGCTAAAGTTGGAAGAGTTGGTGGGATCTCTAATGACTCATGAAATCACGATGAAGATTCATGATGAAGAGGAGACTCCCTCAAAGAAGAAGAATCTAGCTCTTAAAGCTGAAGCCTCTCACGAACCTTTAGAGAGCTGAAGCCTCTCACGAACCTTTAGAGAGCAGCGATGATTCTAATCCAGACATGGCGCTCATCACTCGTAAGATCAAGAAGTTCTTGACAAACCGACGAGATGAAAAGATCAGAAAGAGTCAGTCAACCCAATTACAACAACAAATAAATAATGGTGATTGGGGTTCAAGAGAAAGTGCTAACGCTTGCTATGACTGCTGCAGAACTGGATACATCAAGAAGTACTGCCCGCAACTCAAGAATAAATTCGCAAGCAGCAGCAGCCGAGACACAAAAGAAAAGAAATTCAAACCAAGAAAAGCTCTGCTGACTTGGGATAATTCTAATGAGAGTGATAATGAAATGAGCGAAGACGATGATATAGCTCAGCTATGCTTTATGGCCAAGGATGATCACTCAGATGAGGTAATTGCTTCTGCCAATTTTGATTATGATAACCTTGAGTTAGCTTTCTTTGAATTAAGTGAAGATCATGAGAAGTTGAAACTTAAAAATGCTGCTTTGAAAAAGAAGGCCCCTTTTTTTTATCAATAATGTTGAAGAATTAGTTATTGAAAAGGGAGAGCTAGACGAAAGGATTGAGTTTTATATCACCAAAAATGCTTCGTTAAAAAATGATCTGATTGCTTCTAAAAAGGAAAACTCCGGGTTGTCTTCCGAAATCCAGTCTCTCAAGAGTGTAAAAATCCCTGAAGAAAATGAAAATTTGAAAACTCAACTGGAAAAAATTTCTACACAAAAAGGGAAATTGAAAAAAAAGATCAAAGGTCTATATCTTACGCTTTCAAAATTTACAGAGGGAAGAGAGAACCTGGATATACTGTTGGTGCGGAAAGAGGTTCCTTTGCCACGTCGAGGTGCCACAAAGGATGCAGTCTGAGCTGGCTTCCAAGTAGACGAGGTGGGAGACAACAAGGATGGAGTAAGGGCTGAGAGCAAGGCTCCCTAGGCAGGTCGCGAAGGCTGGCAGCGCCGCGCAAGCAGGACGACGACGAACAGAGCCGGCGATCGACAGTCCGAGTCAAAGGTGCAGCGTCGAGAGTCCGAAGTCATGAGTTCAAATGTCTTTCTCTCATTACAAAACCCAGAGAGAATGGGTTTTAGAGAGAGAAAGTGAAAATGTCAAATGAGGTAGAAGTCCTTGAATAAGCTCCAAAGTCCACTATATATAGGCACAAATGCGCGCGTGTCATCAGTCGACACGTGTCGTCCTCTGGGAGTGACACATCACCGGAGGGGGTCCCACAGTATTGATTGTCCGTCGAATTGCCGGTTCCTGAGTTCGTGTCGTCCTGCCCTTGCAGCGTCCCTCTGCCTGTCTGAGGAGACTGACCACACCGCGGTAGCATGGTCAGAGTAGCCCGTTGCCCCAGCCTCCAGTCCAAGCCCTTACTGAATCCCACGAGATGCGTCAAGAGACGCGCGGAGATCCTGACAGCGACGAGGGTTACCCCTGTAGCCAACTGCCAAGCGGACTAGGCGCGATGCCCTCCGAGGACATGTTCCCGTCCCGGAATGACCCGGGGGTCATTGCCCTGGCGGTGTCGATGATTGATGGCAACATGAGCGTACGTGCTCACAGCTCAATATTTAGAGTCCGTGGTGAAGGGTCCTCGTGTCGGAGCACTACGAGCGGAGCCCCTAGTGAGTCCGTCGGGTGATTGTGCCAGTGATAGCCTTAGGGTTGTGAGCCTATCCCTGTTGCGAAAGCCGGAGCCTCCGGTTGATTGTGCCCGCGAGGGCCGGAGCCTGTCGGTTGATTGTGCCCGCGAGGGCCGGAGCCTGTCGGTTGATTGTGCTGGCGAGGGTCAGCCCCCGGTTGAGTGTGCCGGCGGGGGCCTTAGGGTTGTGAGCCCATCCCACCGCGAGGGCCTGAGCCCGTCAGTCGATTGTGCGGGCGAGGGCCGGAGCCCCCGATTGATTGTGCGGGCGAGGACCGGAGCCCCCGATTGATTGTGTCGGCGAGGGATTTAGGTCGTAAGCCCGTCCCGCCGCGAGGGCCAGAGCCCCCCGATTGAGTGTGCGGGTGAGGGCCGGAGCCCCCGGTTGACTATGCGGGCGAGGGCCAGAGCCCCCGATTGATTGTGCCGGCGAGGGCTTTAGGGTTGTGAGCTCGTCCCGCCGCGAGGGCCGGAGCCCATCGGTCGATTGTGCAGGCGAGGGCCGGAGCCCCCCGGTTGATTGTGTCGGCTAGGGCCTGAGCCCCCGGTCTATTGTGCCAGCGAGGGCTTTAGGGTTGTGAGCCCGTCCCGCTGCGAGGGCCGGAGCGGCAACGAGTGTCGCAGAACGGTACCTAGATGACGATGTACGTTCGTGCGTGACGGTTGCTGCGACAACGATGTGCACGCGACCATGGGTGGTGAATGAGCATTGCAGAATGCGTTGAGTGAGGTGATAGCAGCGGCAAGCAGGGTGGCCGACCCCCTCACCAAGTGGGTGGCCGACCCCCTTACCAAGTGGGTGGCCGACCCCCTCACCAAGTGGGTGGCCGACCCCCTTCCCAGGGGGTGGCCGCCCCCATCACAAAGTGGGTGGCCGACCACCTTCTCATGGGGGTGGCTGACCCCCTTCTCAGGTGGGTGGCCAACCCACCCTTAAAAGAGTGTGGCCAACCCTTTTCTTAAGGGGGTGGCCAACCCCCCTTTAAAGAGTGTGGCCGACCCCCTTCCTCAGGGTGTGGCCGACCCCTTTCTCAGGGGGTGGCCGACCCCTCAGGGGGGAAGTGCACTTTCGATCGCCGTCTGAATGCTTAAGGCGCGGAGCGCTTTGACCGAGCAACGATGTCGGGGAACGAAGCGCTTTGACCGAGCAACGATGTTGAGCAAATTTGACTGTCGAGCGGGTGACATGTTGTGATACTATAGTCTTTTAGCGAGCCCGGGGGTACGGGCCGGATAGGTTGTGAACATATACTTTTGCGAAGACAAATGTGTGTTTTTTATAAAAAAGTGGGATTTGCTATGATCCTTCTGAGAAGCAAAATGATTATAAAAATTTCTTTGGCAAAAATCTAGCTTCCTGCTCACCATTCACTCTTTGTACAGTCTGTAATAAGAAAGGGCACTTAGTGAAAAACTGTCCTCCTAAAATTGCTAGAAATTAACAATTTTTTTCTATTAATAAAAATAGAATGAAGCAATTTTGGGTGCCAAATTTTTTTTTACCTAATCTTTCAGGACCCAAGAAAGTGTGGGTACCTAAAGGATCGAAACTAGAATCTATTGTAGGTATGCATGAAAGAAAAAGGTGGATCCGAACATATGGATCCTCGACAGTGGATGCTCAAGGCACACGACAGGTGATCGTTCACTATTCTCTCATATTACTCCAAATGATGGTGGCCTTGTCACATTCGGAGACAACTCAAATGGAAAAATCATCGGTAAAGATAAAATTGGTAATTGTTCGATTTTCATTGATAATGTGTCTTTAGTTAATGGTTCGAAGTTAGCATTAGTCAACTAATCGATAGTGGACACAAAGTGGGTTTTGAAGGTGACCACTGCCTGATCTGTGATGCCTCAGATGGAGGTACTATGGTTGGTAAGCGAGATGGTAACATTTACATTCTTTCTTTTGATGGGTTAGATTCTTCTCGAGGAGTTTGCCTTTCTGTTCAACACAATGAAATTTGGTTGTGGCATCGTAGATTAGGTCATGTTCATATGGATCTAATCAATTTTGTGTGTGTTGCAAGTTGTGTGTGGGTTTGCTGTGTCTGTGAGTGTATGCTATAGTAGGTGTTTTTTTGTGTGTGCATGCTTGTGGGCAGTGGGATTATGGGCGAATGATGGGGTATTTGTGTGTGTATGAGTGAGTAAGGTAAAATGTGTGTTTTGTGTGTGTGTGTGTATGTCGTGTAAGTGGGGTGTGCGCAGTGTCTGTTATGTGTGTTTTATCGTGTGTATATATGTTCGGGTGTAATCCTGGTGTAATTGTGTGCAAAAAATGTGGTATGGTGTGTGGATAGGAGTGTTTAGGAAGAAAATTGTGAAGGTGGTGTGTGTGACGTGTGTGTTTACAGTGTGTGGGAGTGTCTGTGTGGATAACATAACTTCGGGTGCATGTGTTGTGCGTGACAGTATGCGTATATGTGTGTAATACATGTCTACAATTAAGTGTGTTAATTAGTGGGTGTGTTTAGATCTGTATGTGTAATTGTGTGTGTTAATGAGTGAAGGGGGATTCTGAGGGGAGTAAATGTTCGATAAAGGAAGAAAATGAAGAAGATGACTGCGTGTAGTTTAGGTGTAATAGAGTGTGTGTGTGTGTGTAATTTGAATAGTAACTGTTTTCGTCCGGGGAGGGGGGTTATTTAGGCAGTTTTTATACAATTTTCTTTATAAATAGTTAGGATTAAAATCTGACAGAGTCCAAAACAGTAACCCCCCATTAGTTTTATGCGACGTACGCTCTAGAATTTTCGAAATTTTCGGTATCTGGGAAGGACGCTAAATTAGGGTATCAGTTAAAAAGTATTATTGACTTATTTAACATAGTAAAGCAATTTATTTTGATCTGAAAAATTTTAGGAAACCTTATATTCCTGAGATGCTTCATTTTCTAAAATCTTGTGCCATTCCAAAATTGATAGCTATTTTTAGCAGAATCGGCTTCTGAGCCCTTCGTCCGGACACCGATTTGGGATTTTTGGGGAAACATTTTTTAAAATACTTTTTAACCCATAAATGACTTCAAGATGCTTAAAATAGTTCTTTAAGATGTTTTTGAGATTTTTCCGTACCGGGAACCCCCAGGGGTTTTTTTGGCAATTTGTCACCCAGATGGGGTATTTTGGTAATTTAACCTACAAAGTGTATTTTTAAGTAAATTCATATACGGTAAGCATATTTTAGTGATTATAATTATGGGAAGGCTGTTTTGGTGATTTGAGTTTGAGAGGGGTGTTTTTAGTAATTTCACACATAAGGGGCATTTTTGTAATTTTACATGTTCGGTGAGGGGGCCGTTCTGGGAGTATGCGTGAGTACTGAATTCATAATATTGTAGTTATAGATTGTATACTAATAATTGGATTGTTCAGTTTAGGTTAAAGCAACAGACTTTCCGCTTATACTAGCTTAGCTTCGGATCTAGGTAAGAGTTTCTATCTGAACCCCGGGTAAAAAAATTTATCCGAACCCTAATTTCAATAACTGGTGTTCATAAATATTCTTTCTCTTCACTTATAGCTATTGTAAGACACAAAGATATGCATTGGATATCATAATGTTATTGCCGAACAAACCCCAACATTGAACCTGAATCAATTATTTGAAAATCTTATTGATGGTCGCCTTTTATTGCATGCTGAGCAAATTCAATAATTGTTTGCACTCTTTCCTTAGAATTTTTATTCTTAAATTCAATAAATGTTTGCATCTGTTTTTCTATTTGTTTGTGGTTATTCCAAAATGATGAATGATAAATTGATATCAACATGTTTAAATGTCATTGAATTGATTTCGCTTATTTAAATCCATGCTGATGCACATTTTTATCGCATGTCAAGCATGGAATTCTTTGTTGATTCTATGATCGCTGTCTTTTGTGTTGTCCTGGTGGTCTGTTCTGTGGGGAGGCGTTATAAGGATGGATTTTTCCTACGTGGATCACATACTAGTATCAAAATGGACTAGTATCGTATGTCATGCACGTGTACATCATATTGTGCATTGCCTGAACGACACTGCATATTGTGCTTTGCCTGAATGGCATCGCCTCTACCTAGGATCATTTTTTCTGAATTTGTATACATTGTGTGTTACAATGATTATTTCGAAAAGGATTGGAAAGGATTGTCTCAAACGGTTGGTACTTGTTTGAAAACCCTCCCCAGATTACCTTTGAACTCGTTTTAAAATTCTTTGGAAAACAATCATTGTATTTTGAAATGATGACTTTGAAAATGATCTTATAATGATTATTTTGGAACCTGACGTGATTGCTAATGTTTATTTTGGTATCTTTTTATGATTGATTTGGATTATTTTAGAAATCATCAAACTATTTAGATTGTGTGAAATATTATTTTGAAAATTATCATCCGATGGATTCTTTTGAATTGTTTTGTAATTCCTTCGGTTGTCTTTATACGACTTTACTGAGCTCTCAAAAGCTCACCCTTTGTTTGACTCCCTTTGGCAGGTGATCAGCTGTAGAATACTCGGGAATGGGTTTAGAGTCGGTGTGAGATTTCGATAAGCCCATCACTACTGTGTAGTAAGACTCCTGCATAGGTCGGTACTGTTAACTCGTTCTATAAGAACTCGAGTTTGTAATGAGCCTAAGTTTAATCAGTTTTGTAATCTTGTTTTTTTGAAGAATTTTGAGTT
>JAVXUO010001017.1:0-67615 GCA_033065855.1 Escallonia rubra
AATAAGTGAAAAAAATGACCAACGAAAGACATAAGTCAAAGCATTCACGCCTATGCAACAAATTACCGACAAACACCCACATACTCACGCCACAAAACAAAGACACGCACACAACACAGTCGCACCGCACCGCATCCACATACCCACACCCACCCCTCCCCCACGCCAAACACATATTAGTTTCTGCATCTTGGAACCTGAGATTGACTTGCATTTGAGCTCGTCAGTCGCTCATCTAAGATGGAACTTCTGGCCATCCTTGGATAAGCATAAGCATATTCATCCTTGGAAATGTGCATGAGGATTGACTAGGTTTTGTACAAACTCGTAAAAAGTCTCTGACTTATCTTGTTATTTCTAGACGAACATATATTATTGTTCTGGATTTGAATAGATTGTGGTTCATTTGTGACCAATCAAGTCCTAATTTAGATTTAACTTGCATTTGGTTTTTACTAACTATATGATATGAGAAAAGCAATGCAAGACCCAAAAACAGATCTATATAACGGCGGTTGGCAATGTCGGCGTTGTCTAACATTTTGCTCTCCTTTTCTTTCGGGTAATAACTTATGGAGGTGGTCAGTATCGCCGCCATTAGTGAATTATTTTTTAAAAAAAATCTAAAATAAGCCTATGTCAATGGTCGTACGTGCCGGCATAAGTCCATACATTTTAAGAAAAACAAATGCAAAACGAAACCTACAATGACGCATGGGACTATTGGCATAGGTCCAATTATTCAGCAGTGTAATAAAATAAAAATAATATCAACCGCTACGGTTCTTAACGCTGGCTTTGCTATTTAATTCAAATATGTAAGAAATTAGAAAATACCTACGCCGATGCCTGTAACCGCTGGCATAGGTTCAGACTGTTGCTATTGGTAACATTAGAAGTCGGATGTGGGAACACTTATAGAGGTAGCCGACCGCTGGTATAGACCCATTCAAGCGCCTACATAGGTCTACCGAAACGTGAGTAAAGGCGACGGTCATGTAGCGCCGTGTAAACCTACACGGAAGTTTTTTCACTTTTTGCGGCGCCATACCAGCCAACGGCATAAAACTTTTTCCTTGTAGTAAATTGATTACCATCACAAGTATACTTTATTTCCATCGCAAGTATACTTTAAGTAGTGTGAATGGCTGCATAGATCAACTTTTCTAATTACTTATCTTTTTGGCAGGTATCAAAACTTTCTGATTCCATCATGCTCTTACCTTCGTACTTTTGCTTATTGTAAGAAATTGTTAATTGTTAAAGTTTTATCAAAACAACATATTAGAACAAACTGACCTCTTCAGCTTGGAAATGTTTATTTCCACACCCATGCTATTTTCTCAAAGGTTTGTTCGCTAAAGAGTACATTAATTATTGTGATTATTGATTGTCAATAATTATTGCTAGCAGCTTTTTTAATAACGAAGATCAACAACATTTCTTAACGTCATTAATCAAGAATAATAGTACATTTAGTGACCATTATCTATGGTTTCCAAGACAAAAAACGGCTCAAACTCCCCTTCCCAGGCTCTGAGCACACGGTATACGTATATGTTCTCCGTGTCCTCGTCATACTTCACCTTCACAACCCCCTCTTAATATCCCACCTCCTCTCTCTCTCTCTCTCTAAAGCTTTCTCAAACTTATCTCACTCGCTCGCTCGCTCACTCACTCACATGGAAGAACCAATTATCTCCTACCCATCACTCAAGCACAAGCTCAAGCAAACCCTCTGCTTATCTTGCTGCTTCCGTTCATCTCGCTCGCGGACGTGGGCCAGAAGCTGCGTTCAGGAGCTTCCGGAGTTGAAGCAGAAGTTCCGAAGTGTGTTAGGCCAGAGTGGGAAGCAGCACCATTGGCAGCACTCCTCAGTTGAAGTCTGTTTTTTGCTAACACCGGCAGTTGAAGTCTGTTTTTTGCAATGATGATTAAATCTGTTTTACCATTTTATGTTTTCGTTTTGGGTAAAATTATTCAAACAGTGACAAAAAAAACTGACAACTTTTTTCACCCAAACTTAACCCAATGTAAGAAAAAGTAGCTAAATTTTTGTTTGGTGAACATGATAAAAGTACAGGAGCGTATTTTCTAACTGAATACGAAAATCGTGAAAATGAAAATATAAAACGAATATAGTAAACGTTAACCCGCAAGATACCATCAACTTCCAGACAAAGAGAACTTCTTTTGTTCAGCATGCCAACAACACTTGAATCGACTCCGGCCACTATGCTAGAGAAACTCATATTACAATCAAAGAAAAAATACAAAGGAGTTTGTTTAGCAACTATGATTCAGGAAGGTTGTTCCCTCGAACCTTTGAACTAAACCCCTCGTGCAGCGATAAAACAGCAATTAGAAGAACGAAAAATGAACAACCCCCCATGAGAACTACAGGACATCAAAGCGGCGCCCAAGTCATACTAGTTTCGATCTGTTTATGAACCAGGAAGACGATAACTGTTACTGGACAGGGTTGCACACTTTAGCTCTGCAGCTGAATTAGTATCTGAGTAATGTTAGCTTTTTTCGATTTTTGTCTTGAATTTTAACATTTCAAAACACCAAGGCCCCAAGTACTAGCTCATTTTTTAGAACTCAAAATTTAACATTAAAATTGTTGTAGATGTCATATACTAACATCAGAATTCTTGTTGGCTGCTTCAAGGGAATCAATCTGCTCCTTTTTGGAGACATCTCGCATTGTGAATGTCTACTTGTGTAATATGTTCATATACTACCGATATCGATAGAGAAAACAAACTTCTACTTCGCCATTTGCACGCTCGCCCCCTCCCCCGCCCCCCGCCCCCCCCACCAAAACACTTATTTAAAGAGAAACACCGTGTCCAGTATAGGTGAAGCTCCACAGAACGTGGTTAGCTACATAGAACTCAGTCCAGTTGAACCCCCAAACAGGCATATATATGCAAGGATAGAACTTCTGATAAGTTGACAGTGTAAGGAAATATTCATCTAGCATCAAATTGATAAATTACTTCATAGTCTCTGAGAAGTCGTCTTTTGCTTTAAAAGAAAAAGGAAACCAAATGTACACGAGAGAAATATCCAAAATTGTACGTCATCATCAGAGAAATGCTTGGTAGCTTGGATTAAGTAGGAGGGGCCTAACTATTCACTTGAAAATTGAAGTGTTGGACTTAAGAATAACATACTTGAATTCAGCAAAAGCAAGCTGTAGCTTTCTCTAAAATGTGAGGCAGGCCTACTTGCTGATCTTCCTGAGTGTGTTCACATATGTATAACTGGAGAACGTTACAAAAAGCTTCCGATACCTGCACAATGAAGAACAACATCACATATAAAAAAGGGAGGAAGTTGTGAACCAAATAGGTATGTCATGTGCATCATATAAGAGAGAACTCATGAACCTTATTGATGGGGAAAAAACTGCAGCAGAAACAAATGCAGCAAAAAGAGAGGCCGGACAATCCCATCTCACCAAAAAAAGGGGAGTAAGAAGGTGGATGACTTGTTCTTCCTTTTTTTACGCTTTCCATTCTACAGTAGATGTGAAAGAGAAGAATGCATACCAAACCCATTGGCTCATGTGTTGTGCCATTGCGACATAGCTTTTACGGGGATGTTCATTCAACAAGCAGTGCATCTCTCCCTTTGGGTAGTGCATGGTGTACAAGATGGACAACCAGACATCAACTGGTCCACTGTACTTTCGTAATGTGTTAGTACTGACCTGAGAATTATGGTAGTAAAAATAAATACCTTGGACTCTAAAAGCTAACAGCAGTTCCCTTTTTTAAGGAACAGAACTAAAACATTTCCGGATTATATTCTTCACCTATAGTTTGGGGTAAGCATAATATTGATACCAGCTCGTATTATCTATACCAGTTTACTGAGACAAATTTAACTACTCTATTGATGTTGCAATTAGGTAAAAGAAGAGCCACACTTTTAATATTTGAAGACTACCAGGCAAATGTTTGGTTCAGTCTTATGTTATATGGACTCTTCAAAATGCAGGAAGCACTTGTGTCGGATGCTCTATACTTGGACCAGGGTACAACGATAAGCGTCGTTAGTTCTCACTAGATATACCTCTTGTATTCTTTGTTTCATTATTGCTTTAAGATGAGAGAAGTTTCTAATTGAAACGATATGTCACGTAAAACACAACATTATCCTAGAACAAATGAAAAGATAATAGTAGTAAGTTTTGTTGCGTCCCCTTGAGGTCTTGGGAATCAGATGAAACAATTCTTAGAAATGGTGAGCTCTACTCTCCTACCGAGCCCATGTAACGTAGGTAGTGTGCTTAAAGCCAGCATGAAAAAGGATTCTCAACTACTATTACAGTACAGATGAACAGAAAAGGTGGAAGAAAAGAGAACATACAAGCTCCCAAGCTTCAATATCTCTTGAAGAATCATGCAACAGCTTTCTGCTCAAAATTCAGCTTAAACAAAAACATTGTCAATTTCAATACATACTTATCACCAGCTAATATGTGAACTTGTTACAATACTTGTAGTCATGTAAGGGCACACATAAAGATGGGAGTGAATAGTGATATAGCACTACCAACATTTTAAGTTTTTACAGTTGCGATTCTAAATATCAAGGAAATTCAGGTTTTAATGTATTAGGGACTTTATGAATGTGCTGGACAAGATTAAACTGCCAATTCAACTTACCGTACGCCTTGATTAAGATCGCGATGATTACAATGACCCGAAACACCATAGTCGTCAAAGGTGATAATCTGAAACACATAATGGAAACAAGTTTTTGAAATATCCAAGGTGGCAGAAAAAATAGGCATAGTATTCGCACGAGAGTGAAGCGTCTAAACTAACAATGCTTCAGCAACGTGAAGACTAACAATAATCCTCCACTCTAATCAAGTATACGAATAAAGATAGTCGAAGAAATAAACTATGGAAACACATAATTAACAGAACAAGATGTTACCAAGTCAACAACAATAGTTTGCATTTCCTCTTCAAGAATACGTGCCAGTAAATTATAATTCCACACCTTGCCAAAACCATCCTAGGAAACAAACACAATGTCAAGATTGTAACAATGCTAAGGTGGGTATGACACTAGGAATTTGGAGGGACTTAGCAAAGGAACCTGAAAATCAGGATGGTCGAGGATCTTTATTTGATGGAGTGGAACCTGCATTGAAAGATCTTCAAATGTCAAAAAACCAAAAAGCATATAGAATGTATTGATCGTCTGTATTGTATCACATAGTGAAAAAATTGTAAAGATAAAGAAAAATGGCAATTGCCAAAATGGTTCCAGAACCAAATTTACGAGAAAGGCTGAGATTTTTTAGCAACAAAATGTAAATCGACTACGAATCCCCAACTGCACAACGTTTAACAAGGGGAAGTGTCCGTTTATTGCAAAAGTTCTAATTTAAGCAACTACGAAAAACGAGGATAAAACATACCCTTCTCTGACATAATATGGATGTTAGAGACTAAATTGCTCAATTATGATATAACCAGGACTGAATTGGCTAGAAATTGTTGTGCAGGACTAACATGGCAGATTGATATTAGTACAGTTACCATTTCGTTAACCTCAAAGAACAAAATAGGATAAGAGAGACAGATAAAATAAGCTTGGATCCAAGCAACCGGTAGTCCGTCGTATGTTGCACCAGGCCAATATTACCTTGAGGACTGCAGAAGCCTGAAAGAGCTCTTGTTTTCTAATGTTTCCCATACCGTCCGCGTTACCTACATAACAAATAGCACTATAACTCCTCCAAAGTGAAAATCACGTAATGTCTAAGCTACTGAAATAAGAGACAAGGATGCATCCCACACACTATGAAGCAGAAGATTGCATTCGACATAATTGAATATTAGATACTCGTATAACAACAGTGTGCATATTGTTATCTACAGACAAAGTCTCCATACTAATTGGTCTGTACTCAAGAAAGTAAAATACCTGCTCCTCATTTTGACATCAGAGTTTGCACAATCTGGAGAGTTTGCAACTACGAGACTTTGCTTTTTTCTTTTTTTTTTATGCTTCTAAGAGCGGTCTTCTCCCATATATGATCAGACCGCTCCCGGTCTTATTCATTAATGGTCAGCTTTCAAAGCACGGGATAGTTAATGTTGCAATATACATATTAGAGTTCTCAAGTTCTACCACACTTTTACTGGTGGACATATAAAGTGCATTTGTTAATAAGTAGAGGAGAGGGAGTGAATAGAGTAAAAAACCTCAATGTTGCAATGCGTTGAAGTACTTAAATTCCACCATAATCTGAAATTCTTAATCATTATAGTAGCATCTTGGTGGGACATATGTGAAGCATTCTTTAGTGGAGAAGAGGGAGAGAACTAAGTAATGACCTTACCCATATTAGAAATTATCTCAAGTCTCTGCGGCTCTGACTTTAGACATGTAACATACGTGCTTAATTTTTTGGAAGAACAAATAGACCATAATTTCACTTTATTTGTATAAGATTAACAAAAAATGAAAAAAGCACATTGAGATTTTTCCATCCCCATTATCTTTATTTCTAGTTAAAAATGATAGATATTAGTACCACAAACTTTAATTACTTACTAAACAAAATGATCTCACCAAGATAATGTATACCACATGCGACACTTATATATGGACACATGATATCAAAGAAGTTGAGCGGCCATTTAGGCAACCTACTTAAAAGTAAAATATATATATATATATATATATATATATATAGATAGATAGATAGATAGATAGATAGATAGATATACACACACACACACACATTATTGCCAATTTAATTCATCCCAAAAGTGGTTGAGAACATATCCTATATGGCACGTAAGATAAAGTATCTGATTGTTTAACCAAGTAAAACCAAATAATAATGGCTTAATTCCAAATGTCGATGCGGCACAATTCTAAGCGATCAAGGTAGCAAAATCTTAAGCCATCTAGGTGTCATAACTTGCAGGTCTAAGCCAGTGAGGTGTCGCAATTGAAAGTATACCATGTGCGGAAAATTTAAGCCTAGGCTACGTATATTATAACTAGATTAGTGTGGAGTCATTGGAATAAAGTTTATCACACCAATGTGCTCCACCTCTTCTGGTACTCCTCCCCACATTCCAAAGAAGTGGGCAGGGTTCAAGTCTAGTTCTCACTTGCATAGCCCCATCAGAAGTATTCTGAAAGCACATCACGGGTCCAATAAAGTCGCCCTCTAGGGCCCCCGTCCCCATAGCTCCACCAGAGGTCCACTCAGTCTAGTAATGTAATTGCAGGTCCATTGGAGCAGTAGTAAACCAAAACAAGAAAAAAATAAAAATGAATCTCTCAGGCTTTCAGCCCAGAGTTTTTTGCAACGTAATTTAGACTATCATATATGCTTGATTCTTTTTGTGGACAAAGAGATGACAGCTCAATTAAACAGCAGCCAACAGTTCAGTACTCTCAAATAAGCATGCATATCTCAATAAGCACATATCTACAACCAAATCATCAGTCAAAAACAGCTAGTACCAGTTGACATGCATAATATGTGAATATTATGCCCCCTTGAGGTCAGGTAGTTAAGCGTTGGAGTAAAGAACCTGCAGAAAATTCAGCATAGGCTTAACAACAATAAATGACAGGTCTTGAACTAGATGACCACATCACGATATATCATCTATAGTCAAAACTGACCTTGTCATCAAAAACCCAAAAAAAGAAAAAGGGCAGTTAAACTGCAAAAGCATTTCCCCTAACATACTGTCTATGAGTGATTAATCAGCAACATAAAAGATTACACATCCAGATATGCCTGTTATTGTGAAACAAGAAGGTCAATCTTCGTAAATAGAATTAATTCACATAGATGGATGACAACATGCAATCATGACTTCCAAATTCCCATTTGAGAGAGGCATACAGTGCCTTTGTTGATTTTAAATATCCTAGAAGGCGAAAAAGAACATTGAACTTGATACCCGTGGCAATTTAAATCTTAGGGCCGCAAAGTTGCAATTTAGGTCGTATTTTTTTTAATATCAATGTAGTTAGTTACTTTTCAGAGTTTTTAATGGAAAACAGTGCAAGAAGCCATAGTCTTATTCATTAAGGGCCTAGAAAAGAGAGGAGAATGTTTTATGACTTCATGTACATCAAGGAAGAGCACAAATTACTTTTTCCATCCTATTTCTATCCAAAATCAAATAGTTGTTTATTGCAACTAACCCTTCTGTAAAGTAAAACTCCAGTACCTTTAAAAATTAAGCTACTTCTTATAACATTAATTGCAGTATCAATGCAAATTCTTAAAAAGGGCTAAGGTTCAATTCGCAACTTCTGAAGCATGAGCGTTTAAATTGCCAAAGGTATCGAAACTTAAGTTTTTCCTTTTTCTTTGCAACTAACCCTTCTGTAAAGTAAAACTCCAGTACCTTTAAAAATGTAAGCTACTTCTTATAACATTAATTGCAGTGCCAATGATATAAAGTTGCAAAGGCCAGTTAGGTTTAGGGCAAACTCTTGGACTTTGAAGCATACATAGACTCATCATCAGGATGGGCCAAAAGCAGCAAGACATTTCTCCTACGTAGAGCTCCACCTGATATTTTTTGATAAAGGTTATCAATCAAACATAACCACCAACCTCATAGTAAATGAAATGAATGCTTAGGATAACAGACCTGCATTGCTCAAGAAGGTAGCCTTGGAAGGAGAGCAGTATGTGTTAAGAACTTTGCAGAGAGAAGCCACCCAAAGCACAAACACTGAAACAATGATTACTAGCCACGGCATCTATGAATCACCTATAGTAGCACAATGTTACTATTCTGCAGTTTTGGAGTTTGTGTGCGTGGTGGATGGCACACTACAACTTCGCAGGGTTGGCTTCATAATGTTTTAAGCATTGAATTTAGTGCCATGGCTAGGAAAGTGGATCCCGAAAACAGCCACGTCCGCGTAGCCAAAGTGGGCTAGCAACATATGTACACTGTGTATGTCCTTTATTATGGATTAATTGACATAACCCCAGTCTTTGCAATAACCCCTTGATTGGTTCAACCCCCGGTTCCATTCTGATTAAAATACTGTAATTAAATTGAAAGGAAACGCTACCTTCTCTTACAAATCTGTAACCAAACGCACTTCCTATCCTGCATCTTCTACATGAAGACAACAATTCACATTGAGATTCAAAATTTTCCATCTTCCAGTTCGAATACTCGACGCACAAAACCAGTGAATGACAGAAGGCCAAAAGCCAGTAGCAAGATATAAAAGGTTTAGGATTTTATCAAACATATGGTGTACACAACAGCAAACCCCGCAACCTTGAAAACTTAAGTCCTTCCAGAATAACAACGGCAAAAGAATATCCAGCTAGCCCACAACCTTGAAAACGTAAGTCTTTCCAGAATACCAACGGAAAAGAACACCCAACTTCAATAAAAGTTGATTCATGATATATCAGACAAAGAGGATGATAGAAGTGACCATGGATACAGTTTTATGTGTAGCTGTGCCAAAAAAATCGGTAGCAGGACACGGCAGTATGAGATTTCTCTCTATTGCATTTCATCAAACACATGGTGTGCACAACAAACCAAGACCCACAACACAAGAGCCTTTCCAGACGAAAACGGAAGGCCACTACCACTAACAGGTGAATAAAACCAATACATCAAAACAAAAGAAGTACATCAAAGTATACCCAGATACTGTTGCTTATGTAGGCAGATGGAGGAGCATTCCATGTAAGTAAGTGAGGGAAACAATCTGACCTTTCTTAAACAGCTGAGGGGCGAGAGAGATCAAGGACTTCGACGGTGCCTCTGACAATATGCCAGTTAACTTCCGGTAAATGTAGCCTATCATATGCTGACGTCATCATCAAGACTTTTAAAGATGCCGCTGAATGTATAAAACATTGTGACTACTTATTTTAGCGACATTAATAAAATGTTTTTATTGTCTATCTTTTGTCATTAAAGCTACCAGGGGACAGGGATGCCCTCAACTTTACCCCAGTACAATTTTAGTATCCAACTTTGAACGCTCCTCTAAGAAGTTCCAAAGTTTGAAAAAATGGCCTAAAGCATTCCCTTTGCTAACGGACCACAGATGCCGTTAAATTCCATCAAGGGCAAATGTGTAAATAACAGAAAAATAAATTTTAAAGACACGTGATTGTGCCACACACACTATCACATAAACCCATCATACCCCAACTACTCTTCTATCTCCTTTTCATCCTCTTCCTCTCCGTACCCTACCAACAATCACATCGCCGCCACCTTCCATCCTCCATCCCCCTCATCCCTCTCCATACCCCGAGCCACAAATCAGCGAGTACCTGAACGAAAATAGAGGTCGTGCATGTCACTAGGGTAGCGCCAGGGTGACGGCACGGCGAGGAAAATCTGAGACCTCTACTGCCAGCGAAGAGAAGACCACGGTTACGGTCAGATCTGAGAACCGGCAGCCACGGTCATGGCGTAGACTAGCAGAACACGTCGTCGCCCTCTGCCCCAGCACCGATGGCTTCTCCGCCAGCAAAGCAGCGACTATAACTATGGCGTACATGGACAAAATGTGGGGTTATATCTGTGACACTTGATGCAGAGAAAGAAGATAGCTAGAAGATTACTTCATCAACGAGTTTCTGCACAAGATTGCTGGAGACAAATCTGTTGCGACCTTGAATTGGATTGGTGGTGGTTTAGTTGCTGACAAATAGCTCGGCGACATCTTCTCTGTGGCTGAAGAGAGTAAAGAATCCACGAGCTATCGAGTGCTCGAACAAGCCGTGGATTTGTTACGAGGGAGAATTTCCACCCAGATTCCAAAAGCTCTGTTGTAAAAACAGATGCGTGGATGTAACTTTTGATGCTAATAATTGTGGTTTGTGTGGGATTAGGTGCCCGTTTACTTGGCAATGTTGTCGCGGTTCATGCATTGATACGAATGTCAACCCCATTTCATTGGGGCATTTGCGACCACAAATGCTCATTTATGAGCTATTGCGTCTATGGGATGTGCAGATACGCGCAACCGATATTGCGTCCCTGGGTTCAATTGGTTTCAGAAATAAATCGGTGGTGGTGGGTGAAACACTGTGTGCGTGTGTGTGCATGTGTGTTGTCTAAAACTGTGTGTGTAAAGAGAGAGATAAAGAGAATGAGAGAAAAAAAAGGGCCCTCGTGGAGAGGCTTTATGTCCTTTTTTTCATAACGATAGTACTGCCCTTTGAAGTTTTTAACCGCATCCGTGGTCTGTTAGCGAAAAGACTGATTTATGATATTTTTTCAAACTTAAGTACTTCTTAGATGTACCTTCAAAGTTGGGTACTAAAACTGTATTGGGAGTAAAGTTGAGGGCACAATTTTGGAGAATAGCCCTGATTTAAAACTTAAAGTCAAATAAGAAAAACGCAAAAAAAAAATGTTTTTATTGAAAGATAATTAAAAAAGTAATTTAAAGAACTATTTTCAAGAATCATTCTTGTCAGTGTATTGCTTTTAAAAACTTTTGCTAATCAATAATACTAGTAATCCTTTTGTTTATCCTATATATTCTTTTTACTTAAAAAGAAAGGCATAAATATTTTAGAAACTAGGTGTTACATTCATTTCAAAACTGACATTATTTTGACAATAATCATCATCTATAATAAGAAAGTCCATATTAAATATTTTGCTCTCGTGCATGCCAAAATGAAGGTGACATCAATTCTAGTAAAAGAGGCCACAATCTTCCATTGAGCAATGTCTAGGTATTGCTATATATTTTTAGACACCGTGAGTAACAGATTGTAGAATCACTTTTTCACTCTAACTAAATTTATTAATCATCCGTAGAGGAATAACCAGTCGCTTTGCTCAAACACAGCTAAAATTTGCCTATCTTATGACATTTCATTTATGTTAGTAACTTGAGACGCACGTGATGCTTGTGCAGGGTAAAATAAATGGTCAAAAGCTCTGTGAAAATATTGCACATGTTCAAGGAGTTAGTGAGAATGGGGGGACGAGAGAGACGATGGACGTGGGTTTGTGGAGATTGTGGGCGAGAGGAATGAGGGGCATGGGTCGTGCAGACTGTTTCTTTTTTCCTAATTTATTTGGTAGTGTTAACTTTAATAACCTATAATGAGATGATTTTGACCAACAAGTTATGATTAAAAATAAGAAATTCATAAAAAGCTTCATCGTAAGGAGGGATATATATAGATATAGATATAGACGTTTTTCAATAATTTCTATGGCATGTTTCATGAAAAGTCAAGTCAAAAAAAAACAAAGGGAACACCCTCTAATTTAAAACTAAAACCGGCCCAATCCAGACCAAGGCCCAGCTAAACTTTTAGGCTTGCATTCAAAAGGTCCAGATAAGGCAAGAATAAGTTTACCATGACCAACCCAAATTAAAGGGGGAAGCCCATTAGGATCGTTAAAGAAGATTAGCATTTGGGCCGTCTATTTCCCGTTTCACGCCTCTCTTTTTGTCGCTAAAAATAATATTAATGACAAAACATAAATATATTAGTCACAATTGAGGATGAGAAAGCATGGTATGCTATAAAAATAGGCATTATCTTAGGATTTTCAATTAAAAATGTCTATTTTCATGTCCTAATATTTTTGTCTGCATCTCAAGTAATTGTTATTTTGTCTCCTATGCCCTTCCATTTTGTGGCTTTAGGCACCGCAATCTTTTAAACTTTTTGTTCCTTGTTACGGTGAATTATTATTGGAAGGACAAATTTTTACTACCGTCACGGTAGGAAAATAGCTAGAACTCTTCGTATAGTATCAACTAATAGTTGCTAAATATAATTATTAATATATCTGTTAATATTTTCAGCGACAATTCTTAATAATATTTTTCTAGCATCACTGAAAAATGCCACTAATAATATTGAATTACCATTAATTATTACTATACAGGAGTTTGTAAATATTTCTCTACAGCTCGGGTAGGAGTAAAATTTTTTACTAATTAAAAAACTATTTACATGCAACCATCTTTGTTTTTTCTTTGGACGAGTGTTTTTGTTTCTCCTTTGGACAAAGTGTTTTTGTTGCTTAGATAACTGTAGAGGTGAGTAATGAAAAAAAAAAGTAAGCGTTTTAAGTTGTTAAAAATGCCAACTATTTAATATAAAATGTTATTTAGTGTAGTCATACATACAGATAATTAGAAGTGAGCACGGTTCGGTTTAATTCAGTTTGGGAGTCAAACTGCAAACTGAACCGTTATTCATCAGCTTGAAAATTTGTGAACCAAACCGAAACGAATACAATCGATTTGGACGGTTCGATTCAGTTGATTCAAACGGTTCGGTTTAATCGGTTTGCACTCACTAAAAGAAGTTGTTCCTTTGCACACTACTATTGGATCTAACAATAATTAAAACTCAAAGGTTTTAATCTTCTAAATTGCATAAAATCTTGTTAAATTCTATATATATGTGCTCATTGATTTATGAGGGAAAAAAAGTAAATACAGAATAAATATTGGTCACCATGTATGCGAAAATTATCGATGAATGTTACTAAAAATAGATTAACATATCATAGGTCGGTTCGGTTAGGTTTAGAATCGGTTTGAAAATTATGAATCGTGAACCAAACCAACTAAGGTTGGTTTGA
This sequence comes from Escallonia rubra, assembly GCA_033065855.1. Classification (NCBI taxonomy): domain Eukaryota; kingdom Viridiplantae; phylum Streptophyta; class Magnoliopsida; order Escalloniales; family Escalloniaceae; genus Escallonia; species Escallonia rubra. Next base: position 13,638 of record JAVXUO010001017.1, read on the forward strand.
GAAATTTAGAATCAAACTGTTAAGATTTTTAGACGGTTCGAATTAAATTAGTTCGGTTTAATCGGTTTGATACTCACCCCTACAAATAACAAGCCACACTACAAGCAGATAAACATGTGCGACAATAAATAGTAAAAAGTACCAATAATCTTTAAACCATAAAAATCGGTAATTTTCTTCTTTATCCATTGTACTCACTGCCAAAAAGACCAACCTTATAATTCTTTTGCAACTCTATTAAAAGAATGAGCTATGAGAGTGATTTTTATGCACCAATAATCTTTAAACCATAAAAATCGGTAATTTTCTTCTTTATCCATTGTACTCACTGCCAAAAAGACCAACCTTATAATTCTTTTGCAACTCTATTAAAAGAATGAGCTATGAGAGTGATTTTTATGCAACTACTTTAAAAGAATGAGTGCTTGAGCAGTATGCTTTCACGCTCAAAGTTGCCACAACATAGTAGGTAGGGGTGAACACGGTTCAATTTGGCTTGATTGGAGGTCAAACTGCAAGCTAAATTGTTACTCTTCAGTTGGAAATATCTTAAACCAGACCGAACCAAACACCATTGGTTTGGACAGTCCGGTTTAGTTGGTTTAAACAGTTCGATTTGAGTCGGTTTATGCCCATTGAAAAAGTTGTCCCTCTGCACCATCTACTATTGCATCTAAATGTTATTTAAAATTGAAGTTATAATTTTTTTCCCTAAATTGCACATAACCTGGTTAGATTCAATATCTAAGTGTTCGTATTAACATAAGATTTAAGAATTGTTCAAGTCATATGTTATAATAAAATTTTAGTTATGTCTTTGTCACTGATGTACGAGAGATCGTGAATAAATATACAAGACATATTGATCACTACACTTTTGTATCATAAGTGTTTTCACTATTTTCTTTTCCTTTAACTTTTAAGATTTTGTTTATTTAGATTTTCTTAGTATCATGTATGTAAAAATTATCAATGAATATCACTAAAAATAAATTTGTATGGCATAGGTCAATTCAGTTTGGTTTGTAATCAGTTTAAAAAAAATATGAACCGAGAACCGAATGGAACCGAGATCGGTTTGAGAAATGTGAAACCGAGCCGTTCAGATCTTTGGATGGTTCGGATTTGATTGATTTGATTTGACGGTTTAATCGGTCGGATCGGTTTGAAGGTTTGATGCTCACCCCTAATAGTAGGCACCTACATTGGCCCAGACTGGGGTTCAAGTCTACGTTAGTTAGTTGTAGGAAAAAAATTGCCTGCTACTCGAATTGTATAAATAAGTTACAATTCTCTGTACAATTACAATTAATTAGTCGTAAAATGTTATTAATGCCTTTGTTTTGTGACATAAAAAAGTTCTGCTAAATTTTTTTCGTTGAAGGTCGTGTAGAAACACCATTAACTATATTTAGCGATCATTAATCGTCGTTATACGAGGAGTTGTAATTATTTTTCTACAACCAAGATCACGGAAAAAAATTGTCCTGTTTTGAATGCTTGTACCATGCATCTACATTGTGGTTCCTCGACAAATAGTGGTTCTTATCGGCTATAGAAATTTTCTTTCAATTTAAAGAAAAGGAAACAAGATCGCTTGTAGAGCTCTTTGGAGCAAAAATTCCTAAATTTTTTGCATCAAAAAATTCGAGCGCTTGTTAATCAGGAGGGGCACATCACTTGTACTAATTTTCCTGAGTAGTATTTAACCACTTATTGAACTGTTGATGAATGGTTCTTCCGTTTGTACATCTGAATCATAGAATAGAAAGTGAGCTGTTGGAAAAAAAAATGTGGAAATTTTCAGACTTGCATTAAAGCTGTTGGAAAATTAGGTTGTGTTCAACTGGTTCAAACAAAAATTTAAAATGAAAAACAATGAAAAGAAAAGGGACCAAAAATATATATATATATTTTTTGAAGGCCAAAGTTTTTTTTTTTTTGGTACTTATTTTTGAAGGCCAAAGTGCAAAACTAAATTCGTTATCCAAAAAAAAGATTTCTCCCCAACAGTTGGCGTAGATGGGCTTGCAGCGATCACCTTCGGCAGTTTTGCATCATTTGGTATCAGATAATATACATAGATAAAATTAAGAGGTGTGTATTGCTCGGTACATAGAAAACTAGAAAGGTAGAAATGCCTTTAAATAGAGAAGTTATAAAATGAGAAAGAGAATCAATAGGGTCGGTAATTAAAAATAAATATGTATTTAAGGAAGTAATCTAATCAATTAATTTTCTAATAAGTGGTACAACTAATTAGGCCAACTCTAGAACAAGCATGATTTGATTCACCAAAAGTCAAATTCTTTGAATAGAGAAATTAGAGCAAAAATTAAGTGGAACCACATTGCGGCCACACCCAGCCCGCGTGGGGTTGGCTGCGTGTGCGTGTGGGTTTTGGCAAAACCGGCCTTAGCCCACACACATCCGTAGTTCACCCACTCTTGTTAGGCTCATATCCACTAGATATAATGTCTCGTATTTGATTTGAGCATATGAAAAGTTCGTATTAGAACCAACGTGAGAAAGAAAACATGTGTGCGTGGTTTTCATTTCTTAGCGACGTAAATGAACTCAACTCCTTTTACTTGATTATTTTTAAAATTCTTTTTAACCGACGCTTCTAGTCGATCTGAGATTCTAACCGGATAAGAAGTCTAATCATAACTGAGTCCCAATGCCACTAGACTTCCACTCTCATCAAAACTTTATCCCATTTCCATTTTTGTGTTTCTCCATTTTTAGACCGAAGTCCAGTCGCAGGAGGGGGTCTAATCTAACTATAAAAATCTAAAGGGATAATTACATCTATGTCCTTGAGGTTAGGGGGTAATTACACTCAAGTACACAAAGTTTCAAAATGTAACATTCCGTGACAAAAAATGTTTCAAATGTATCACCCGTGTCCATCCGTTAGGGTTCCATCCAAAAAATATATTGTTCATCATTTTGTATTTTAAAAATGACAATACTGCCCTTATACAATATATCTTGAATATTTTTTATAAATTTTAAATTAGGATAGCCAATCTTAATTCTTTAAAATTAGGGTTTGAAACTAATTTGTAAATTAAGCTTTTAAAATTTGCAAATTAAGCTTTCAAATGTCCAAATGATTTAATTAGGGTTTCAAAATCAACCCTAATTTAAAAGTTAGGGTTTTGAAACCTTAAAATTAGGGTTTCAGAACCCTAATTTTGAAATTAGGGTTTATCCACATCTGGAATCTTGCCGCCGGCAGCCCCAGCTCCCTCCTTCGACCCATGTTGCCGGTAACCCAAGCCCCCTCCCGTCCCCTCCCTCAAACCCACGTCATCGCTGCCCTTCCCTCAACCCCACATCGTCGCCGCCGTGACAGATCTCCACCTTTGCCGTAGATCTCCCATACAAGCGGAGTGGTTTCAGCCGGCGCGGTGAAGTTTCAGCAGTTACTGATCCGGGGTGGGCGGTGACGGGGAAGGGGGAGGTAGGCGGTGACGGGGAAGGGGGAGGTAGGCGGTGACGGGGTGACGAGGAAGGGGGAGGCAGATGGGGTGCGGCGCCAGGGAAGGGGAGGAAGAAGGGGCTGGTGGGTGACGGGGAAGGGGGAGGCATGTGGGGTGCGGCGCCGGGGAAGGGGAGGAAGAAGGGGCTGGTGGGTGACGGGGAAGGGGGAGGCAGGTGGGGTGCGGCGCCGGGGAAGTGGAGGAAGAATGGGTGGGTGGGTGACGGGGAAGGGGGAGGCAGGGGTGGGTGGGTGACGGGGAAGGAGGATGCAGATGAAGGGGGTGGGGTGGACGGTTAAGAGTAAAGTAAAGATGAAATAAAGTCTTTTTTTTAATGAAGTAATGGCATTAAAAAAAATAAGGTTCTAACTCAGGGGCAATACAGTCTTTTCATTAAAACCGTTAAGATTCTTAGGGTTCCGTTTGTCGATGGACATAAGTGTTACATTTTGAAACTTTGTGTCCTTGAGTGTAATTACCCCCAAACCTCAGGGACATAAGTGTAATTAGCCCAAATCTAAAAGACAGAGATAAGACGAGGCTACCTCTTGACTTGGCTTGCTTTGAATGCTGGCTGAGGGCTAGAAACGATGCAAAGGAAATGACCTTTCCCCCTATTTGTAGCCTCTTTCTCTATAATTTTTCCTCCCCCATTAAAGCTGCCAAAAGAGCCATTTTATAAAGGTATGGGGCAGTGGAAGGTCATGCATATATTTTCTGATAGATAACAACCAAAATAAAGTGAAAGGTCCAAATTGCCCCTTTACGGGCCGATTAAACAGGGCTAAAATCCTTGACGGTCAATTTGTTCAAAGCCGCCCGATTTTATCCCTTTATCTAACACGGTTTTAATCCAAATTCCAAGGGATAAACACCCTAATTCGGATTTAAGCACACATATCACATATAATATGTCAGATCTCATAATCCACTCCCAAATCTAATCCAAATCAAATCATTAACCTCATATCTTATCTAGACTCTTATCTCCGCTAAAATCAGACCAAATGGAGCAATCAAGTGATTAGCTAGACTGGACCTCTGGACCACTCAAACTCAAACTGGACTAACTGTACTGGGCTGCCAGCTGAACTTTTCACTGAACTTGACTTAATTAATTAAACAACTCCAGTATTATTATCAAGCATAAACCAATAGTACTAAAAGCCTAACTAAAAGTAAAATCCAATAACTACTTAGTAAATATTTTTTTGATAAAATAAGCCTACAAAGCTAGGGTTCTACATTAGATTCTTAATATCAGGTTATTTAAAGGGGGGGGAAATTTAAGAGATAGCACTATTGCTTGATGTATAGAACGGTGACAAGACACAGAGGCCTTTATACATCATCAGAAGAGTGTATCGAGAAAGAAAGGGAATTAACAAGGTCGGTAACAAAGAAATCAAATTTGTAATTAAGGAACTAATTTAGTCAATCAATTATCCAACCGGTGGCATTAGGAAGGCTCTGGAAAAGCATGTGTCTGGTTCTCAAAAAGTCAAATTTCGACTAGATAAATTAGATATTTCTACTTTCAATAAAACAAAAAATTAGATTGATTAGAACAAAAAATAAAATGGACCCACACCGTGCCCGTGTGTCTTCTTTGGCCAAATGGACCTTATTCTACACACGTGCACAGGGTATCCACTCTTACTGGGTTAAAATAAAAATAATGCCGTGTATTTATAAACATGAATAGCTTGTTTGCGAGTTTTTTTTAGGAGAGAAATGAGAGGAAAAGAAAGGAAAATGACTCTTTTCTTTCCTTTTCTCTAGTTTGTGAGTTTTTTTTAGGAGAGAAAAGAAGAGAAAAGAGAGGAAAGTTTGGACCTCTTTTGTCTCTAAATCTTTCCTCCTAAAATTGGGAAGAAACGGAGAGAAAGGAAACTCTCGTAAGTAATATTTTAAAACTGCCCGTATTACCCTTCAAATAATGAAGACTAAATTTTTAAAGACTTTTAGATTTTAGGGTTCCTTTCAAGAACTTCTCATTTTACTTACAAACAAATAATTATTTTAAATGTTAGAGTTGACTCAGAACTAATTGTTTTACTTTTAGTGTGATATTAATCAGATTTGGATGTTGGAATGTTTGTAGTTAACTCATGACTACTTCTTGTTTTTTTTTTCTATTGTGATACTTATTACATTTATATGGTATGAATTTTGTATGATATCATTGATAACTAATTTATTTTCCTCTTAAAAGCATATTGTTTTTTAGTATCATACATCATGATCTTGGTTAGAATTATGACGATATAGTTTAAGGGTATATATGTAACCGAGTGTCTTTTCTTTTCTTTTCTGCTGAACTTACAAACAAGAGAAATGAATGATATTTTCTTTTCTTTCTTAAACTCACAAACAGGGGAAAGGAAAGTTGTCTTCCATTCTCTTCCTTTCTTTTCTCTTCCTTTCTCTACTTTTCTTTTCTTTTCTCTCATCTCAAAACTCACAAACAGGCTGGAAAAGTATTAAGTAAAACATGAGAAAAAGGGTGAAGAAACAAAGAATTTTGGTCCATACCTGGTCGAAAGAATCTTCCTCCAATTCCCTGTAAAGCGACCATTTATGGCCGTTTACATATTTTTAGTGACTTCTGTTATTGACGCTAAAAAATACCGTACGAAATTGTCACTAAAATTGTTAGCAGAAAATCCATTGGAAACAATTTTTCTTATATAAGGAGTTAGAAGAAGAATCCTAAATCCCATATAGCAGTCAAAATTTGTTCTTTAAGTTATGCTCGTACTTGTAAACTTACCTGGGTGAAAAAAAAAATGGAAACATGGACAACAAAGTATGTGATCTTCATAGGAGAAACAAAAGCTTCGTTTGACAAATTTTTTTTTTATTTTCAATTTTTAAAGAGCAGCTTAATTTTATTTTTTTACAAAAACAAGTGGGTGTTTTTTTTTTTTTTTTGTGTTTGGTAACCCTTTTTTTTTTGACTTTTTTTTTTTGGTGGTTTGCAGTGGCGATGGTGGGGCATAGCGGTTGTCGACGGTGGTGGCGGCCGGTTGTCGCGGCAGTCGCCGGCAGTGGCTGCTGGCAGTGGTGGTGGCCGGAGATGGCTGCCGGCGGTGGGCGGTGGCTGCTGGCCGGCAGTGGTGACCGGAGGTGGCTACCACCCTGTGGTGGTTGCCGGAGGTGGCTGTCGGGCGGTGGTTGCCGGCGGCCGGAGGTGGCTGTCGGCGGAGGTGGCCTCCGGCCAGCGGTGGTGGCCATCGCCCACTACCGCGCCCCGGTGGTGGCTGTCGGTGGGCAGTGGGTGCGTTGTGGTGGAAGTCTAAAAAAAAAATTTTAAGTGAAAAAAAAAGAGCTTTTCCTCTTTTTTTATTTTTTACTCTACAATTTAAAAAGTGATTTTTTAAATTGAAAAAAAAATGGTTACCAAACGCACTTTTTTTTTCAAATTTTCAAAACAAAAAAAAAAAAAAAAAGAGCGTCAAACATGGCCGATGTCTCTTCCTTTTCATCCTTTTTGAGTTTAGTTGGTATCATCTCTAGTCTTTATCACATTATTATTATTAGTTGGCTTATGAGGTGTGTCTAACGTTAAAGTGCAAGACAAGATAAAGGTTTAAGCTGTCACATAATCAGTGGCTAATTGCGAATAGAGTCCTACCAACCAGACAAACATAATGGCCCCATTTGGTAGTCAACTAGTCCACCTCTGCCCCTGGTAGTTCCAATTTCAAATTCCCCATTTTCTCCATCCACAAACTACACATGATATCGGAATTATATGTTTAGCATTTTTGTTTTGGGTATTTATTTTGTATATTCATTTTCATAATTTTATTTTCAATTAGAAAATACGTTCGTGTACTTTTATCATTTTCACGAGAAAAAAAAATTAGCTTTTTTTTCTTTTGAGATTGAGTCAATTTTGGTCAGAAAAAGCTAAAAACACCTTAGTTTTTTTTACACTAATCACCGAATTTTATCCGAAACGAATACAGAAAATGATAAAAGAACATGGATAATTTTTCACCATCATTGCAACGTTCATTTTCATTTTTAGTTACGGGCCGTACTTCAACGTTCATTTTTAGCATTCAGAATGTCATGTCGGAGGCTATCTTGTTTTTTGACTTTTGTAAATATGTATTGTAATTACTTTAACTCTGCACTTTGTTCGATTTTATAATTGATATCTTCAGAAAGTAACTACGCTACTCTTGTAATTGAAGTACTATAATATAAATTTTCGGAATTAACTAAAAATAAAAAATGTTGGCAATGAATATTTGGCCGCATAGGGGCCCGTACTTATATCATTTTCATTTGTTATTTTTTGCAATTATGATAAAAGAGATTATTTTTTTAGGGGAAAGTAGGGAATGACCCCCTCTACTTTACACGTTGTGCGATTTGGCCCCCTCCACTTCAAATTTAAGCATTAAACCCCCTCACAGTTACATAAAATGGGCACCTTTGACGGAAACCGTTAAATATAACAGCGCGTGGTCAACACGCGCGTTGACTAACGATTTTTTTTTGTAAATGACGTTTTTGCCCATTCTGTTAGGGATAATTAACTAATGACCCCCTGTATTATATACGGTGTGCGATTTCTCCCCCCTACTTTAAACATAACCACTAAACCCTCCCACACTTACGAAAATTGGGCACTTTAGATGGGTCTGTTATGAATATTCATGAAATGACCAAAATACCCTTATTTCCTTACCTAAATTTAATACCATTCTTTCAACTTCTTTTTCTCTCCTTTCAGACTTTTTACTCAATCCCGCATACACACACTCCACGCACACCCAGCACGCACACACACACGCAAAAACATACACACACATACCCTAAACCCACACACAGACGCACACCCACTGCAAACATACACACACCCTGCTCGCATGCGACTGTGGCGACAACGTCATCGCGAATCTGGTGCAGCCTCAGCGGCGTGTAGCCAATCACGGTGGTCATGTGACGCTGTTTGGCGCGATGTTGCGGATTGGGGTGGCACGACGACGGAGGTTAGACCTGCGATTTGGGGACGTGGTCGTCGATCTTTGTGGCAGGGATCTGAACGGATGTGCGGCAATCAAACGCCGATAGCCTGTGTTTGTGGGGATTGATGTTACCGGTGTTGATTGCGCCGGTCGGTTGGTGGCCGATCAAGAAGCCCCACTGGCTTGCAGACGCAAGGCAGTGGGAAATGGCAGCGATGAGGCAACTCACGAAGATGCGTAGTCGGATAGTATAAAGTTGGGGGAGTTGGCTAGAGTGGTGGTTATTGTGACGCTGATCATGGTAGTTGTTGCGTCGGTGATATACCAACGACAATCGTGGTTCCTTTTTTTTTTTTTGTAATTCCCTGGTGGTCGGAGAAAAAGACCAGTGGTTGTGCTCAGTGAATCACCAATTGTAGCGGGGTTGACCAGAGGAGGAGGTGCAGATTGCGGCAATCCCTTGTTTGCGGTGAATCTGGTAGCGCAGAATGGGGTGGGGGACTGGTCTGACGGGTGTGGGGGGGGGGGGGGAAGGAAGGGGGGAGGGTCATGGGCAAAATTGTAATTTAAATTTAACGGTTTCCATCTAAGGTGCCCAATTTCTGTAAGTGTAAGGGGTTTTAGTGGTTAATTTTGAAGTTGAGGGGGGAAATTACACACCGTGTATAGTACATGGGGTCATTAGCTAATAAAGAAATAAGGGTATTTTGGTCATTTCACGCTATTCATAACGGACCCGTCTAAGGTGCCCATTTTCTGTAACTGTGGGGGGGGGGGGGGGGTTAGTGCTTAAATTTGAAGTGGAGGGGGGCAAATCGCACAACGTGTAAAGTAGAAGGAGTCATTCCCTACTTTTCCCTTTTTTTATTTACTTTTATCATTTTTTATTTTCGTTTTGGATAAAATTACTTAAATAGTGGCAAAAAACTGAAAACATCTTTGATGTGTTTTCAGCTTTTTCAACCCAAACTTAACCCATTGTCAAAAAAATAGTTAAATTTTTTTGATGAAAATGATAAAAATATAAAATGCTAAACATACGTCTTTTGAATATCGTTTTTATTTTGACTTTTTTTTTTTGTGGTTTGCGGTGGCGGTGGTGGGGTGTAGCGGTGGTGGCCGGTGGTGGTGGTGGTGGCCGGCGGCCGGAGGTGGCTGCCGGTGGTCGCCGGCAGTGGTCGCCGGCGGCCGGCAGTCTCCGGCGGTGGTCGCCGGAGGTGGCTGCCGGTGGTCGCCGGCGGCCGGAGGTGGCTGCCGGCGGCCGGGGGTGGGCGCCGGCGGCCGGAGGTGGCTGCCGGCGGCCGGCAGTCTCCGGCGGTGGTCGCCGGAGGTGGCTGCCGGTGGCCGGAGGTGTTCGCCGGCGGCCGGAGGTGGCTGCCGGCAGTCTCCGGCGGTGGTCGCCTGAGGTGGCTGCCGGCGGTGGGAGGGTGGTGGTGGTGGTCTAAGAAAAAAAAACCAAAACTGAAAAAAAAAACCAGTTTCTGGAGTTTTTTTTTTTACTCTTCAGTTTAAAAACTGGTTTTTAAACTGAAAAAAAATGGTTACCAACGCCTTTTTTTTTCAGTTTTTAAAAACTGAAAAAAAAAAGAGGAAAAAATTTTTCTCAAACCTAGCCTTAATGGTCTCTATCTCCTACCTTGGACCATGAATTGTCTTTTAGAAATCTTAAAACTTAAAGATTCGTCAATCTTTGACCCATACGCAAGAGTTTATGATTCATCACTTTTTTCATTATAATATTCACTGAAAGGTACACCCGCCACGAACAAAAAGTCAAAAACAGGAATTTATGACTACCAAATTTGTTCCTGGTGGTTGAGACTGGTACATAAACTGCCCCCTTTTTGTCATGAAATCATTTTCCCTTTATAGTAAGCTTCACCAACTTGTAAAATTCGATATTATGAACGGGCTTCCATTTAATTGACAACTCGAACGTAAGTACCTTTTTGTAACTTACCTCTGCGGGGAGACTTTTTCCTTATGCACATCAACGTTAATTCTACTTTGATTTTGTTCGAACAAAAATTAATGGAACACTTCCATCGAAAAGATGAAACTCCCAAGCGGCCCGAGGGAAAGGGGAAGGAAATGAATTCCACTTCTCCCCTTTCCATTTCGTTTCCCTTCCCCTTCCTTGTCATTTTCTTTTCTTTATGCTTTAATTATCTCAATATTGGTAAGCATGAATGCTTTTAAAAACCAGCACAATTTTAAATCAGATTCACCGAATAATGTATACTATTTCTTTTCATCGACTATTATGTGATTTTCTATTAACCATCCTCATTAATACCAATGCCAAATTCCTTTAAAATCTAGAGCATCTCATATTTCTCCTTTCGGCTAGACTTTTGAAATAAGGGCAGGACCAAGGGGACAAAGCAAAGAACAAAGGTAATAAGCACATTAGATTTAGGGCGATACTCATAATCTCATGTCAGAGGCTATCTTGTTTTTTGACTTTCGTGAATATCTATTGTAATTATTATAACTCTGTACGTTGTTTGATCTGATTATAATAGACTTGTAACTACTGTCTTCGAAAAGTAATTTCGCTGTTCTTGTAATCGAAGTATTAATATAATATAAATTCTCGATATTAACTAAAAAAAAATGTTGGGAATGAATATTTGGCTACATAGAATAGTGACATAGTCACCAATTAGCTGACACACCATCTCCCATCTCCCATCTCGTCATCTTTCTCCCAAAAGCGCGCACACCAATTTGACTCACTGCATGTACCCTTCCACGTGCCCTCTCACCACCCTTCCCGCCCACCTCCATCCCCACATCTCCTTCGCAGCTAAGAAAAACCAGCGCACAAATTATTCCCTGTACATAATTTTGGCTCTCAATTTTTAATACAAGTAGCATGACACACAGCAAATGAAGAGGGACAGAGAGGTAGGGAAAGAGAAGCGTTCACCTTTTCACTAGCGGCGATTCCAGGTCTGTCACAACCATCACCCATGTCTCTCTCTCTCTGAACATCATCAATTCCATCAATTTGGCGATCTGGGTATTGTTAGCCTTCGAATTTACTGTGGTTGCTAGCTTGAACACTGTCTCAATGTTGCAAAGCACCTGAAAGCAACGAAACCCTAGCGTTTTTCGTCGCTATAGATTGATTCGGCTGTAATCAAGTAAGCACTCTTTATTCATCGCCATCCATCAATTTGGCGAGCTGGGTTTTATTGGAATTTCACTGTTATGCTACTTACAAGCTTGAACACTGTATCAATGTTGCAAAACACCTGAAAGTTATGAAACCCTAGCTTTTTGTCGCTAGAGATTGATTCGACTGTAGGAATCAAGCTTGTTTGCTGTCATTCAGAGACATGGCTTTTGATCAGAACACTATACCTACTCTAAGGCCATTGAATGTAGCTCGATCGGTGGCTGATGACTCGCGCATTGCGTCCGTTATGAGCTCGGGGGGCAGGAGCACAGGCAGCCCGGTTTATTACCCTGCAACGGTGTCAGATGCCGGTTATGTAGGTTTAGGGTACGGGAGCATGATGCCTGGTATCACTAGTTGGGTGCCTGGCATTCCCACATCGATGGTTGGGGCTCCTGTTAATGTTAATGCGACAACTGGGTATAGCCCAAGTATTGGGGCGCGGTCCAATGGGAATGCGTCTGATTTAGCTAGTGATGAGGGCGGGGACGATTCGGTATCAGGTAAGAAGGTTAAGTTTCTGTGTAGCTATGGGGGGAAGATATTGCCGAGGCCGAGTGACGGGGCCTTGAGATACGTTGGTGGGCAGACTAGGATAATTAGTTTTAGGAGGGATGTGGGGTTTAGTGAGTTTGTGCAGAAAATGGTGGATACTTATGGGCAAAATGTGGTTGTTAAGTATCAGTTGCCTGACGAGGATCTTGACTCGCTCGTATCTGTTTCTTGTAAAGATGATTTGGATAACATGATGGATGAGTATGAGAAGTTGGCTGAGAGGTCGTCGGATGGGTCTGCTAAGTTGAGGGTGTTCTTGTTTTCGGCCTCCGAGCTTGATTCTGCTGGTGTGGTGCAGCTTGGGGATTTGCAGGATGGTGGGCAGAAGTATGTCGAGGCAGTGAACGGGGTTGGGGATGGTGTTAGTGGTGGTATATTGAGGAAAGAGAGCATAGCCAGTGCTGCTTCGACCCAGAACTCAGAGTTGAGTGGGACCGACGCTGTTGATAGCATAGGCCACGGTCAAGGGGACTTTACTGGGGTACCATCTAATGGCCTTTTATCACCTAAGGATAATTCCACTACCTCTCAAGAAAATGCTCCGTTGGTGGTGTCTGCAAATCCCACCCTGGGAATGTATGTTGATGCTTCTGGTGCTCCGATGGGTATGCCAGTGGTAAGGCCTGGTCCTCCTCCAATGCATGAGTTTGAGAGGTCCATGCCTGTTACTTTACAGCAGCAGCAGCAGCAGCAGCAGCAGATTGGTTTTGATTTGCAGCAACCTGGGGTGACATTTCCACTTCATCCACATTACATGCAGGCTTATACGGACCCTCACCAGGAAATTCTGAAACGAGCAGACTATGTACAGCTTCCTTCCCAGATGGGCTACCCATCTCAGCTGGTGGGGACTGTTGGGCCCATGTTCACTCGACCACAGGCTCATGATAATGTTGCCAGTGTTGCATCTCATCAGTTTATTCCTGCAGTCCATATGACAATGGCTCCTTCATCTCACGTAAGCATCAGTCCAAATCCTGGGCTTCCACTCGTTCAACCCCAACAAGTTAGGTTGGAACGTTATCCAGATGAAAGCACTTTGGGACATAGGGGTGTCGAGCTTTCTGCTGACCAACACTACAATGTGTATCCTCAAGTTCTTCCTGCTGCAGTGGGTGGACGTTTTGGCTGGAATCAAGCTTCACAGCCAGTGCAAATGGCCTTCTCTGAGGTGCCTCATCAACCGGTAACATTCCCCGAGAGAAGTGTCCGATTTGAGGAGTGTTACATGTGTCAGAAAGCATTACCTCATGCACATTCAGATACAATTGCACAGGACCCAAAAGAGAGCCTTGCAACCACCATACCTGACTTGAACTCCGTGTACCACAGTCTTCAAGAGGAGAATAATATAAGAGGCCGTCCAATGAACAGGGCTATTGTAACTGGACCCTTGCTTGACGGCATTGTTGAGAAAGAAGGAGCTTGGATGCAACAGAGAGTCTTTGGTCAAATAAATCATGATGCTGAGAAACCGCAATTAGAGGGATTTGGGATCTCACAAAACATAGAGGGACTGTACAAAAATGATGCTACCATTTTCCAAAGAGCAGTCAATCATGAACATCTTAAAGTTCCCCATGGTGTGGTAGGTTTGCCAGGTGGCTTGCAGTCTACTTACGGATTCACGGGGGTCATTCCTCAGATGCCCCAAGAAAATGTTGTCCAGCCAATTGTAGTGCCACCCGAATATCAGCTCAAGCAAGAGGCGTATACGAAACCTGCTTATAGTGATACTTCTCTTGTTGGAGGCTTGCCTTCTCAAACTTCGGACCACTTGGTTCATGAATCTCCAAAAGACTATTCTGGTAAACTTCAGGGCGTCGTTCAGAAGGAAGATACCTTAGAATCTTGCTTTACATATGACCATCTGAGACATATTGATGGGAGAATGGAAAAACTCCAGTTACATGCCCCGGATGTTCTTACTGAAAATAGCCAGAGTAGATTGCCTATTGATAATTCCAGAAAGGAAGGCATCTTGGAAATGAGACCACAGCAGATTTCCGGGAGGGAGCTGTATCTTGATCCTACCTTTGCCACTGCCGATTACGTCAAACAAGACGAAATGCCGCCTTGTTCGTCAAATGAGGTTCCTTACTCGCATAATCGGCTAGTGGAGTCCTATGAAGTGGCACAACCTTCTTTTCTAGGTAATCCTAATTATCTCCAGTCAAAGCTTGCAATTGATCATTTTGTTCCCATTGAGATTTCTTGTGCTGACTCTGCCTTTTCCGCTGTTGATTCTGCACACATAGCTGGCAAAATTCCACCAATTGGTGAATGGAAGGATAACCTTTCAGGATTACAGCCAAACATGGTCGCCAAAGATGTTGAAGCGGTTCCGGCCAGTGGCAATATTCCAGCTTCTTTATCTCCTTGTAACATGATTGGAGAATTACAAGATAGCTCGAATTCACTTTTCAGTAACCAGGATCCTTGGAATATGCACCATGATGCTCATTTCCCACCACCTAGGCCAAACAAAATTCTAACGAAAAAGGACACCTTTGGTACTAGAGATCCTTTTGGTGACAATCATGTTAACACCAGCGGGGAATCAACTGCTAGTGGCGGTTTGACTATAGAAATGCGATTAGAGAATGGAGTTTATCAGCCGGCTGCTAACATGGACATGAATGCAGGCCTGGAGCAAGTCCAGTCCAGCAAAGGTCAGCAACCTCTTTTTATTTTAGTGGTAATTATATTTTTGAATGAACCTCCTCCTCGATTCCTTGTGTTTATGGCGTGTTATTCATTAATTTCTACTTCACTCACTGTTAAAAGGCTCAGCGGAGGAACTGATCAAGCAAGAACTCCAGGCTGTTGCAGAGGGTGTAGCTGCTTCTGTTCTTCAGTCGTCCATGCCCTCTAATCCCGATTTAACTGCATATGGGGTCAGTGGATCTTATTCTGAAGGCAGTCGTAAAGGCAGTGAGGTTGAAACGCAGTATTCTGATAAGTTTGAGGTTGTAAATCGCAACTTGTTGTGTGTTGTATCTTGTTTCACATCGTATATTGCATTCCATAGTTGTACCTACTAATCCAACTGTCTTGTGTTCAGGACATTAGTACCAAAACAGAAAAGGCACATCTTGGTTTCCCTGTATCAGATGGCATTGGTCGTCTACAGGTTGAACATTTACTTTTGTTTGAATATCATGTTTTACCACTTATTTTACTGTTTGATCTGATCAATCCTTGCCTCTCTACTTGAGCGTGTGCAGATTATAAATAACAGCGACCTTGAAGAGCTTCGAGAATTGGGATCTGGCACATTTGGTACTGTTTACCATGGGAAATGGAGGGGTTCTGATGTTGCAATCAAAAGAATCAATGACAGGTGTTTTGCTGGAAAACCTTCGGAACAAGAACGGATGGTTAGTGTCTTTTCTCTAACTTATAAGCTTCATCACTTCTCTTGAATTCTTCTTTGCTTATTCTTTACGTTCCAATAGAGAGATGATTTCTGGAATGAGGCTATCAAGCTTGCTGACTTGCACCATCCAAATGTGGTGGCTTTCTATGGTGTTGTGCTTGATGGTCCGGGCAGTACAGTGGCAACCGTAACGGAGTACATGGTTAATGGCTCTCTGAGAACTGCTCTACAAAAGAATGAGAGGTAATGCTTCTTTCCTGGTACTTTTACACAATTCATATTGTTTGTTAATTTTACATCATCTTGATTATAGAAGCGTGTCCTTTCAAAAAAATTGACACCCAGCAACGTATAACAGGAATCTAGATAAACGTAAGCGTCTCATAATTGCTATGGATGTGGCATTTGGAATGGAGTATTTGCACGGAAAGAATATAGTACATTTTGATCTGAAAAGTGACAATTTACTTGTCAATCTTCGTGACCCGCACCGCCCGATATGCAAGGTCAGTGATCTTATTTAAGGTTCTCTCAGTGGCCATGCTTTCCTGAGTGTTTCTCTACTTCCATTTCTTAGTTCCTGTTTTTAGCGAATAGCATATACGATAACTTCTTATCAAACAAATCAATGATGAGAACCTTCCAAGATGTTATTGACTTCTCTTTTGCCACTTTTGGAGTCTGTTAAAGATACCACAGTGGTTCATATGGTGAAAAGTCGCCAGGAATAGGTTATAACACAGAAGTGTAATAGAAACCCCCCTCCCCCCCTTTTTCCCCTTCGCCCCCCAAAACAACAAAGAAACAGGAAACAGAGGAGGAAAACCTAAACAAATATCCGTATTGTACTGCAGTGAGGACAATTGGACATGCCTCACACTAGCAATAGTTGCAGAGAAAAAGGAAACAATAGAATATAATAAAACAGTCGTTTGACTGCTCTAGGAGGTTACTCCTTTATTTTTCTCTCAAAAAGTACAGTCGAATGCAAATAGTTGGCCGAAAAGCCTTATTTGTCGTGTTCCTACTCTGTATTGTCATATATTGAACTTTTTTGAAGGTAGCTGAGATGCCCATGCATTCTGTCGCTTGACTGTGTGTTATATTTAGGATAAGGGCAGGTGTCACTCTCGTACTAGCTATGTTACAAGCTGCTCTAGGAAAGCTACGTGGGATTCTGATGCGTACAGGTGATTTATTGTAGGGCTTCGGTTATGACTTGCAGTTTAAGGTTTTTGTATACTCGATGATATTTAATTGGGATGGAATTCGTTTGCTTAAAGTTTCTTGATTAAAAAAATGGTGCACTGAAAGCTTCTGAAAATTAAGAGGATTGGGAGCTTGGGTGAGAAATTGAAGGCTCCATAAGCTTAGGGAGCTAAGTCGTAAGGCATTGAAGTCCAAGGATTGAGGTGCAAGGCGCCAGCCTGAGGGGAGTAAGAGTATATATACAAAATTGTTTAAGAAATTATAACTACATGTATGATGTGCAATCGCATAGCTTGCAAATTTATAAAGAACAGTTAAACCATATGCCAAAAAAATAATTATACACTGAGAAAGATAAATTTCTAATCATTAAATTTCACAATTATCATGTGAAAGGAGGACTGAAAGAGTCAAAAGACGGGAGAATAAAGATGTATAGAAAATGGAAAAAGGGAACGGGTCGCTCGGTTGTTGAGCTGTTTAAAAGGAGTAGAAGATAGGGGACGTGAGAAGCTAAAGTAAACATTGCAGCAGATGCTTAATCACATTATTCAGTTTTGATATGGAGGGTTTTTTTTAATTCGCTTTTGACCAAGTAGACCATAGCATTTACTGAGCATCAACCAGGGAATAAGTAGGATGGCTAAAAGGCTTACTTCTGAAAGGGAAGCAAGAAAATAAAAGAAGGCAAAGCAGGACGCATCACCATGATGCTTCATGATAGAAGAAGAAGAAGAAGTGACTAAACAATATGTCACAGGTTTAAGAGTTTTGGTACTAGAAAAAGCATGAGTGGGTGGCAGTTTCTACTGTCGTTTAGAGTAGCATGTAAACAGGATGCAGATGCTTGTGTAACTTCGGTTTTGTAGGAGAGACTAGTTCTTCGTGGGGATTCTGCGGCCTGCTAAAGTTTAGAGTAAGGTTATTCTGGCTGGAAAGACAGATAAGGTAATTGCTTGTTTAGTACGATTTGACAAGAAGCCAGAAAGAAGCAGAAAGGTTACGTAGAGAATTGACCTGGGACTCCTTGGATGTTATTTCAAAGGTAGATCAATTAAACATCACTTAAAGATTCGAGGTTCAGCAAAATCTGTTAATCACGGCTCCCTGAACAACTGGTTTTAAAGGTCTCCTGTCTATTTTGATAGGTTGTAGGATGATAGGTAAAAAAAAAAACAGGGAGTACTGTAGGCCTACACTCAAGTCCCTTTGTCAAATCATTCTACAAAACGAATGCCTAGTTAACCTTAATGAAACAACCCTCCTTCAAACGACAACCACAAATTAAGAGGTCTCCAACTTGCAAATTTTTCTTACTCTCCAACTTAATATAAGTTGTCACCAAAGATTATAAAATGCGTCTTCATAAGTCAAGCGGAGTGTTATAGGAATGTAAACATCATTTCCCCTTCAAATAACTTGTTAAAAGTATAAAAGGTTTTACATTGAAAGACAAATCCTGCCAGTTGATTTTTTTACACCATTTCAAATGAAAATCTGTACCTTGCCTATACTAATATTTTGAGGAACCAGGTTCGCCATAAACAAAATTCTGGCCATAGTCATTGTCCTATCAATATTTGAATGACAGGTAGCTATAGAACATTCTGACCATAGTCATTGTCCTATCAAGTACGAATGCTTGGGAACTTTCAAGACTACTGGGGAAAGATGACAGAACACCATATCTGCATAATAGTGTCAATAGTCCCCTAGATTCTAACTATTAGGCCATGACAATAGCTCATGTCCATAATTTTTTGGGATGTTTCATGATTTATAATTGAACGGACTTCCGAACTCTCGTCATGCCGCGCTGCTCCTCTTCCCTGCTTGGCTTCGTGCAACTATGTTCAAATCTGTCTAGTCAACTTCAACGTAATTGCAATCGACAAAGTTAGTTTATTATTACATTGTTTGATTTGTTCAGTTTGTGTAAACATCGTCTCGAGGGTAAAAGCTATGTACACTAGGAGCAGACAAAAGAAAAAATGTGAACAATGTATGAATATCTGGTCGAAAAATAATCCATTTGCTTCACGCTATATACATCATATTATGTCCCGAAATCAATTATTTTCCAAGGTTCAGTTCATTCACCTTCCTTCTCCTCCAGCCCACCCCATCCCCACGCACAGAGACATTCGCCTCATTCCACCCACAAAAAAGAAAAATGGAAGTAAATAAATGATGCTCCTCTTTCCTTTACGCCTAAGAAGCACGGGTGCGGGTGCGGATACGCGGATACGGCAATTTTGAAAATTTTAGGATACAGGTGCGGCGGGGATATGGCAAATATTATATATATATATTTTTACTATGTACACCTAGCATTTAATTTCTGTTGCCGAGGAAAGTTGGTTCGCATGCCACGCGAGGTGCCACAAAGGATGCAGTCTGCGTTGGCTTCCAGCTAGACAAAGTGGGAGACAACAAAGATGGAGTAAGGGCTGAGAGCAAGGCTCTCCAGGCAGGTCGCGAGGGCTGGCAGCGCCGCGTAAGCAGGGAGACGACAAGCAAGGGCGACAGTCAACAGCCGACAGTTCGCGTCAAGGGTGCAGCGTCAAGAGTCCGATGACAGGAGTCCAAATGTCTTTCTCTCACTAGAAATCCAGAGAATGAGCTTTAGAGAGAGAAAGTGAAATGTCCAAAATGAGAGAGAAGTCTTGAATAAGCTCCAGAATCCAATATATATAGGCACAAATATGCGCGTGTCATCAGCCGACACGTGTCGTCCTCCGGGAGTGACACGTCACCGTAGGGGGTCTCGCAGTCTTGATTGTCCGTCGAATTGCCGGTCCCCGAGTTCGTGCCGCCCTGCCCTTACAGCGTCCCTCTGCCTGTCTGAGGAGACTGACCACACTGCGGTAGCATGGTTAGAGTAGCCCGTTGCCCCAGCCTCCAGTCCAAGCCCTTGCTGAATCCCACGAGATGCGTCAAGAGACGCGCCGAGATCCTGGCAGCGGTGAGGGTTGCCCCTGCAGCCAACTGCTAGGCGTGCCGGCCACGATGCCCTCCGAGGACCTGCTCCCGTCCCGGAGGGACTCGCGGTTCATTGCCCTGGTGGTGTCGATGATCAATGATAACATGAGCGCACATGCTATGCTTAGGGTCCGTGGCGAGGGGTCCTTGTGACGGAGCACTACGAGCAGAGCCCCCCGTGAGTCCGTCGGGTGATTGTGCCGGCGATGGCCTTAGGGTTGTAAGCCCATCCTTGTCGCGAAGGCCGGAGCCTCCGGTTGATTGTGCCCGCGAGGGCCGGAGCCCGTCGGTTGAATGTGCTGGCGAGGGCCGGAGCCCCCGGTTGAGTGTGCCCGCGATGGCCGGAGCCCGTCGGTTGAATGTGCTGGCGAGGGCCGGAGCCCCCGGTTGAGTGTGCCCGCGATGGCCGGAGCCCGTCGGTTGAATGTGCTGGCGAGGGCCGGAGCCCCGTTAGTTTGATTGAGCCGGCGAGGGCTTCATGGTTGCGAGCCCGTCCCGCCGCGAGGGCCGGAGCCCTGTCAGTTTGATTGAGCCGGCGAGGGCTTCATGGTTGCGAGCCCGTCCCGCCGCGAGGGCCGGAGCCCTGTCAGTTTGATTGAGCCTGCGACAGAGCGTCGCGCTACTGAAGATAGCGCGTGAGTGTTGTTTGGAGCGAGAAGTCAGTGCCACTCGGCAAGTTCCCCCCTTCGCAGGGCAATGGAGGCCGACCCCTTTGGGTGGCCGACCCCCTTGGGTGGCCGACCCCCTTGGGGTGGCCGACCCCCTCCTTAGGGGGGTGGCCGACCCCCTTACAAAGTGGGTGGCCGACCCCCTTCTCAGGGGGGTGGCCGACCCCCTTACAAAGTGGGTGGCCGACCCCCTTCTCAGGGGGGGGAAATGCACTTTCGATCGCCGTTTGAATGCTTAAGGCGCGGAGCACTTTGATCGAGCAATCTTGTTGAGCGATGTTGACCGCCAAATGGGTGACGTGTCGTGCCACTAGGATCTCTTAGCGGGCCCCGGGGTGCGGTCCAGAATAGGTTATGAACAATTTCTAAACAAGTTGTATCTTAAGAAAGTGCATAAAAAGACATGATGCAATTTAATTTAACCATTCAACGGTAGTACAATACCATCCTTTTCAAGCCTAGTCACATACTTCTACAATGGTTTTGTCTCATCATCACCAAGACCAGAACTAGGAGTAGCAATACTATCTGAAGTTGACATATTTGACATTAAAAATTAACAATGCTTGAAAGTGAAAAAGATGAAACAAGATTTTAGACATGCTTTAATTTAAGCCTTTATACCTCTGTCGCAATGGTCCAAGTCACAGCAGAAAAAAAAAAAAAAAATTGATGTGAGAAGTGAGACTAGAAATCCACAAAAACACTAAGGGGCTGTACGATTTTTTTCTGTATTCTGTATTTTGTTTTTGTTTTTGTTTTTCAGAGTTTAGTATTCAGTTCTAAAATCGTATTGTGTACTTTTACTTTTTTCCGTATCTACTTTTTCAGTTTTTTTTGTACGTTTATCATTTTCATTTTCGTTTTTACCAGCTTTTTCTGAACCAATCTTGTATGTTTAAAATTTTCTACACTATTTGTACACTAATCTTTCCATTTTACCCCTACACTATTTGTACACTACGGGAAACAAAACCCCAGTACTCTTGACAGCCAATTCCTCCTCTCAAACCCCTTCCCACTAAACTCCTTCACCGCATTCGCCACATCCTCCACTCTGCTACCGCTAATCACGCTCTCACTCGGGCGCGTCCCTCCTTTGTCCACCGCAGTACCCTTCGAACTCACAATCACCTCGTTGCACGGCAGCCACTTTGACCCTTGCAGAAACGGAACAATCGAGGATGGCTTAAACAACGAGATGGCAATGGTCCCCGTCAATAGAGCCCCGAAGACTGATGCCAGCAGTGAAGTCAGCCCCACAGCGAGGCCGGAATTACAATCGTCGCCGAGGATTTCAGAGGCGAGGGTTGCGTAGGCGGAACCCTTACCATCTTTGGCCCGCGATTCAGAATCAATACCTTCATCAGACCCACTTTCGCTTGATAACTCCCCTGGTTCCCGATCAACAGCACTAATTGGGAACACCGACCGCCTGAAATCCCCACTGCTACTGCCACTACTCCCTGAGTCACTCCTACTTGAAGCAGACTGATACCCACCAACGATGGCCTAAACTGTTTGGCAGCCAGAGGTGGGTTTTTTTTCCGGTGCAGGTTCTCCTTCGACGCCTTCAGATCTGGGATTGGCTTCTTGAGAATGAACGGAAGAGGGGTTGTTCATGGAAATCTGGAGGAGATAAATGAGAGAGAGAGCTGAGAAAGGAGAAAAAGCTGGGAGAGGCTATGAATTGAAGAAACAGCTCGGGGCGTCAGAAGGGCATGCCCAAGAAATTGTGAATAGTGGACTGGATTCCGTATTCTCTGACTTCTCTGACAAGGAGAATACAGTTCAAGGAAAAAGGTGAAAACACCCACAATTTTTGCTACTGTTTGGGTTTTTTTATCCAAAACGAAACTGAAAAAAGTAAAAGTACACGTAAAAAGCATCTTTTTCATCATCATTACAAAAACGAAAACAGAATAACGTAAACATACGCCCCCTTAACAATCCACATTTCACATCGTCCAAGTCACAGCAGAAACAAAAAAAAATGAAGGCAAAGGAAGACAGAGGAGGTCAGAGACATTCCTTCGAAGAAATGCTGCGGAAAGGTGAATAAGGTGGTCGCGGGTGGTCGCCGGAGGTCCCCGATGGTCGTCGGTGGTTGCGATTGGTAGTTGGTGGTCGCGGCTGTTCGGTGGTGTCGTGGCTGTTCGCTGGGTGTCGCGGGAGGTTGCCGGTGTCGAGGGAGGTTGCCAGTGTCGAGGGAGGTCGCCGGTGTCGAGGGAGGTTGCCGGTGTCGAGGGAGGTCGCGGCTGTTGCTCTCTCTCTTTCTCTCTATCAGAGACTCGTGTGCCCTAATTTGGTTAGTAACATTGATATTATGTTTTGACTTTTGACCCCACAAAATTAGGTTTTTATGTTTCAACCCCCGAATTTAACCCATAAGTGTCGGATCCGCACCCGAACCGTATCCAAGCCGCACCCCCCGAACCGTATCCAAGCCACACCCGAATTTCGGTAAATAAAAAAATAAATGAAAATTAACAGGTGCGCACCCGTGTCCGATGCGCACCCGACCCCGATACTTCCCCCCTTTTGAAGCACCCGTGCTTCATAGCTTTACGCCATAAAAAGGGGAAATAGTAAGTAACTTTTTGAGTTTGGCCTTGCAGTTCTAATGTAGTTATTCTTCTGGTCAGCTCATTGGAGTTGCTTCTGCTGCTTTTAAATCTGCTTCTTGGGATAAATACATTTATGTTACAAAAGTTAAGGATTCTTATAAATTTATTTTAATATGCTTTTCTTCTTATTACTAAATTGAGGTAGAAGCTCAAACTTTTCATTCTATTCTATCTATTAGAACTTGTCTCATCCTTTTATTAAAGTATTGGGGCTTTATACTGTTTAAAGTAGTGTCTTATGGCTTTAGCTGAATAACGTGGAAATCCTAGTGGCAAATCTAGAATATGTCGTTCTCGTTTTTCTTCTATTGGTGGAAGCGAGTTCCCATCCTTGCTTGAAAGAAGCTCCCAAAGAGGTCCACACGGAGAAGCGTTAATAGGAAGTTTGTGGCCTTGGGGCAAGCCTGAAACTAAGATCTAGAACAAAACTGACACTATGCATGTACTATGTTACGAAAGTATCGTTAATCGTTACGACCGGCTGCTCTCAAATTCTGCATAGGGTGGTAGTATATTGATACATATCACCTCTAGGTTATTTGTCACAGAAACTTATAGTCACCTCTTGATACCAAATGGAACTTTTTTTGATAAAGCTGTAGGAGGCCATGTCATTGTGATTTTGACCGCTAAAGCATTATGACAGGGAGAGCGATTATTTCATGGCCTAGCAGGGCCTCAAGAGGGCTCTGCGGATGTGATCTCTTGGTCGCTCTATTGCCCCAGATAAGGTCCTCCACCCCTAGCCCTAAACAAAAAATAAAAGCGCAACGCCTCTTAAATAAGGTGGTGCCTTCTTACCGATCTGCATTTCCTCCAGAAGAGGGGATTAAGGACTGGCCCCCAACCTCCCACTCCACGCTTCATAGTGTGTCGTTTAGGTTGCTTCTACACTTCGAAGTGTTGTCTGCACACCCAAAGTTCTCTGCTGAGCTGAATTCCTAGGAGGTGGATTAGTTTTGTTGTGCCGAGCTGCTTTAGTTAGGTCATATTATGTGGATATATCCTTAACTGGGAAGGTATTGCAGTGGTAATTCAACCTAATCAAAAGCATGCCGGGTATCATTCCAAGTAGGCCACAA
The DNA here is from genome assembly GCA_033065855.1 of Escallonia rubra. Classification (NCBI taxonomy): domain Eukaryota; kingdom Viridiplantae; phylum Streptophyta; class Magnoliopsida; order Escalloniales; family Escalloniaceae; genus Escallonia; species Escallonia rubra. The sequence continues at coordinate 37,797 of JAVXUO010001017.1, forward strand.
AAGTCGCAACAAAGTGAGTCATACCATCATGCGCAGGATCTCTTGGCCAGACCTCGGCATGATCCACTGCCCTGAACATGTAATAAGGAGGCTTCATAAAGTGTGTGCCACGTCACTTCGACAGAGAAAATGTTCCGCAGATTCTCCTGACTTTGTACACATCACTGACCAGCTAGTCAGATTCTGCCTCTCCTCGAGTTGCCAATATAATCGTAGTAGCGTTATCAGCAACTGATCACGAAAATGAAAGCATTTCTAGGAGGAGCATAACTCGTAGGTAAGTGCACATCGAAGCTCGCCTGCGATGACCATTGATTGGATCAGACCTCGTCCTATCGGGGTTTTGCCAGAGGAGCAATGGACTTGGAAAGAGCACCTATAGAATGCACTAATCGAGCTTCCTATCCTAACCGAATGGCAAAAAAAAGTACCCACACACTCAGCAACACAAGCCTCCCAATGCAGTGCCTCTGCAAAAGGAGGTAAACCCCCAAAATTTGGGGCTCCCATGCAATACTCCTCCAAACCTTGACCGTGAGGCGTGAACTGACTTCTCCCTCTACATCCGAGGAATATAGAAAGTGCTTATTCCATTAGTGTATATGGGAAGGGAAGGAGCTGCTATCCATTACGTGCAGTAATGCTAACTATGCATAAAGTAGGATGATGGTGGATATATAATATCACCAGGATGTTGATGTTTGTACATATATATTTCGGTGGAGCCAAATACAGACTCTTTTTACCATATACAGATCCCTCCATGATTATTGATTGCTACAAATGTGTAGTGACCATAGCTTTATCATCTAAAAGGTTTTGGAAGGGTTTACCGAATCTCAACACATATTCATTGACATTTTACCTTCTAGGTGGTGAATGCCGAAAATTTCACTTCCGAAGACAACATTTGAGTTGGGTTTTACAACTCCTATTTGAACTTGAATAATATTTTCCGTCATCATTTCTCTTGGATTCTCTTTTAGATGAAATAAAGAATAGAGATCAAGCTATTGTTCAAGTATCGGGCTGTATCACTTGATAATTGGCCCGACTAGATGAATCATGTAAATTATCTTTTATGCTGCGATAAATGAAGTGAGAAGTGTCAGCTAGACAACTCTAATTGCACCGAGTTGGGTCAAGTCTGCCTGTCAGTTGTCTGAAGAATATTGTTTGTGAATCCACTTTCTCTTGTGATATTCAAAGACGCATGTTCTATGCTTCTGTTGTCATGATATATTTAAATTACGCGTAAGTTCCCTGCACACTGAAGTACTATTGGCGTTGTTACTCTTTCCTCCTCCCAGGTTGGTGACTTGGGGCTATCAAAGGTTAAATGTCAGACATTAATCTCAGGCGGTGTGCGAGGAACTCTTCCTTGGATGGCGCCAGAGCTTCTGAACGGCAGCAGCAGCCTCGTCTCGGAGAAGGTTTGGAGTTAACTTGTTCATTTTCATCATTAACCAACAAACTCCTAGACCCTTCATGGGAAAAGTATATAAAGGAAAAAAAAAACACCCACCTGCATCTTTCTTTCCTCTTTATTCATTCTTTATCACTCAGTTAACTTTAAGTGCTGTGTGTTGTACCATAGGTTGACGTTTTCTCATTTGGCATTGTATTGTGGGAACTTCTTACCGGAGATGAACCATATGCGGACTTACATTATGGGGCTATTATTGGTATGGAATAGCATGCTCTTAATATTTTCTTACTCGCTCCTTAATAGCTCAGCAAGCTGATTATAATTGCTTTTATGTAGGTGGTATTGTGAGCAACACATTGCGGCCGCCTGTGCCGGAATCTTGTGACGTGGAATGGAAATCATTAATGGAGCGATGCTGGTCAGCTGAGCCCTCAGAAAGGCCAAGCTTCACGGAGGTTGCAAATCAGTTACGCATAATGGCAACCAAGGTTCCCCCGAAAGGACAAACTCAGCAGCAGCTTCTTTCTACACAGACACAAGTTAAAAGTTAAAACTCAGTCAGGCTTCGTCGGTGACAGACATTGCTTTTTAGCGCAGAAGGGTCGGTCCTTCACCGACCGGCACCCATATACGTACCTTTTTGTTCAATTGTTATAGAAAAAGTTATGGCTTTCCAATATTTGTTCTAGTTTGTCAAACCTGCCAGTTTGTTTGGTTGACCTTGGTCCTCTCTGTTACTCTACCATCTCACCAGGTTACATGCAGAAGAGGTTTACTGCCTCGATGGATAAAGAAGAATTTGATCGATTTCCTGAAACTTTCGAGTTCTCTCCGTGAAACTAGGTTCTAAAATCCTTGTGTTGGGTGTGGGGTGGGGGTGTGTGGGGGGATTAGGAGAGGACTTTCAAGTTGCTTAAATTTTGGTAACGTTTCCAGCTGTATTTTATCACTTATGGTGGTAGTCGTTGGCAAATTCTGGTGTTTGTGGGTGTTGCATTTCTCCGTCTCTGGAATCTGGGAAATAGATTGTAACTGGCAAAATTCTGGGTTAAATTTCTGTTTGCTGGACTTTTATCTATTTAATTGTGGTGTCCAACCATGCTTATAGAAAGGATAGATCATCAGATGAAATAAGCAAATACACCTCTTATTTCTAGCTGATCTGGGAGATCTATCTCAACATATTGCAAATTCCCCTCTTATTATTGGAGGGTCTGAGATCTATCTCAACACACAATTTATGACCCGAAATCTTGGAACGATAGGATTTCGACATGAGGCGGAGAACAACCTCGATTAGATTTATGGAAAACCGAGTTATAGCAGGAGGAGAAAGAGTGAACCTTGATCCTAATTACGAGAGGACCTGCTAACCAGGACACGTGGTAGGCGGAACTCTGAAATCATGATAAGCCCTCCAGCTTAAAGCAAATTGACAATGAGTTGAGAGCAAATTGACAATGAGTTGAGAGGCCTTTCATACCCTTGATCTACATTATGCTCTGATAACTATTAGAGCATTCAATTCAAAAGCGAGCCCTTCATGTTCATATATTAGGAAAAGTCGGCCATTAGGCCAGGATCGTATTGTGAACTCTTTTATTTATCTATGCAATTCTCTTATTATCAAAAAAAAAAAAAAAATTAGGAAAAGTCCAAGACTTCTGGTGTGTGACAAGTCTCTTAACACACTCCCTTACGTGTAGCATGGAGATCAATGGCCTGCTCTCCACATAACATGTAAGGCAGCGTGTTAAGAGACATTTCCCACATCAAAAGTTTTGAGCTTCTTTTCTTAGTATATGAATCTGAAGGGCTTTTCTACTCATTGCCAATTCATTGAATTAGATGATTTAATATGGTAGCAGAGCTGAGTGTATGTCAAGCTCTTTCTTCTGATTTGGTCGTTTTCCAATGCTCCCGTTTCTAATCAGTTTTTTCTTCTGCTACTTTTGTCCTCGTCCGGTTCTATTTTTAGTTCAAAAGTTTTGGACTTTATTGTTGTTAAAAAATTGGATTGGTGGACCCATTATCCGCCCACTAAAAGATAATGTGTATTTGTTAGTCTGGTTTATTACAGTTAATTAGAGGATATTTATCTCCTAAGCGTTTGAGGTAAAACCAGTCTCTAATATTATCTCTATATGAAAACTAGAGATATCCCAAGTCATAAGACAATCCCTCTCTCTGTTGCATTCTCTCGTATCACCAAGCTTTAGGATTTGGTTCGTGGACGAAGAACTCGATTCTAGTAGCCGTTTTCGTACTTGCGAAAAAGATCAAGCGTGTTGGAGGTTTGTAACAACAAGGATCCTTCGTCAGAATTTTCAGGAACTTCGTACAGTATGTTTCCGAACTCACTACATGTTACGTGGTAGGCGAATTTAATTGTTTCAACATTGGTATTAGAACATGATTACTTGTTGATTCGCCTTTAATATGCTAGTATAATTTATGTGCATGTTGCGATTTTTTTCCCGAATACGATATATGTGACCCATCAAGAAAAAATCAAAAAATTTGACCATGTTATTATGAAAAATAATTATATAGTTTTGTTCTCCTATGGTTAAGGACGAACTCCTTAAAATTTTGTGATTATTGGATGCATGATTTGTGAGATATCACGATTTTATTTATCAAGAAAATTGTGACTTTTTCGAGTTTTTGGACTCAAATTCAGAGTATGATGTCCAGTTTTTATCATGACCGGTTGGTACAGAATTAATCTATGTCGCATAAGCTTTCCAACGATATATGACACATTATTTGACTTAAAAACAAGAGAGATATGGCCTTCGGAAGTTGGCCTCACGGCATAGCGGCCGCTGAAAAATTAGGGTTTTTAAACGAAGAAGACGACCACTCGGAGCTGCTTCCATGCGCGCGTGTGGTCAACACGGGCCTGCTCAAACATGCCCAAACGCTGCCCCACGTGCACGGTGGCACATATGGCGCGTGAGGATTGTTTCCGGTAGTTTTTAGGCCTATCACCGACGAGTGGTGCTCCTGCATGGCTTTCTGACTTTTTATGTGGTGTTAAATTTACCTTTGTACCCTCTATGTGTGTTCTGTATAATTTTTAAACAACTTTTTCTATATAAGTTAGCTTTAAAATTTTGTTTTATACACACATAATTTTTTCTTTAAATCCAGATGGTATATTAAGGTTGAATTTACTGTTTGTCATCTTATAAAAATTATCTCTCATTTTTGGCCATTTTTATGGTACTTTTGTGTTCCAAAAAACACGAATAATGCCCAAATATTAATTTTTTGCACTTCGTGGACAGAATTAAATATTTTGGAAAGCTGTATGACATAGATGAATTCTGTTTTATTTGTTTGCCTTGATTATTGTTATGGTTTAAATACGTTTTTATTGAGGTATATTTGTTGGGTTTTAATAAGCCCACACTTTTTAAACTCAATTTTAAGGCCTTCTTGCCCGTTTTCCTTGGAAGGAGGATGTGGCATATTCATCCATTTAATTGCCTTTCAACTTGTTTTTGAGCATGCTAGTTTTAGGTTAAGTGGATAGATATTAGATTGACATTCTAAATAAACTTATGTGTTTACTTTTGTTTTAAGTTATTAGAATGTCAATAGGGCTTAATGGAGTCCTTGCACAATTTGTTGTATGATGCAATTTTATTATCATGTGAATGATTTATTACATCATGGATTATATGATGAAATTTATTACGAAATGTGACTACGTAGGGTTTGATATGTTTATGGCATCTTATGTACTTGACATTATTTATTATATTTTTTCATTCCTTGATTTGAGTTTAGTTTGGAATGAATGGATAATCTTTGTGATTACATATACATCCTTATTGAGAGTGTCACCAGGCTTGAATTGACCCACTCACATGGGTAATTCACCTTGGCGCTAAGATAGCGAAGAAGATTAGACATAATTGTCTTAGGCGCCAAGAGGGCGAATAAGATGATATAACTTGTAATGCAAACATGTCGCCTTAGTTGGATCTAAGATGAGACCTAAAAAGGTAGGTCGATCATAGAGTATCTTCACAACTCTATGTAGCCTGCTTACAGCAGAATGTGAGATTTCAGGCAGACACTATGAGAGTGACTGGGCTGAACAACTCAGGTTAGGTGCTCGTACAACGACTAGACTCTGATTAGTATGTCATATTTTGTTATACATTTTATGTGACACGCCCTTGCGGGTTACGCCATAGCATGCAAATCATACTGCATGTGCTAACTGCAGACCGACAATGGGAGTGATGAATGAATCCATGCTTCATCGCTGTGTGAGCCACTTGGATCGAAATATTTTTGATCTTATATAGTACCCATTTCACCTTAGACTATGTCATGAAGAGGATACTCAATGTCGTTACTTTAGCATGTACCCTTGGATCATGGATGATGCGGTCTCGCAAGGCATGTCTAGGAAAGCGGTTGGGTCTAATCGGAATGACATGAGGGCTTTGGGAAGAAAGTACAATATTACACCATGTTGTGTGATTCATAACCCGGGCGACTTCGTCGAATTTTGCTTCGATATGAGTCATGAATACATAACATATAGAGGTTTAACACTGCTCATTATGAGGGATTTGAGAGTGTTTAATCTGGTGTAATTGAACTATCTGCGGTACACACAAGATTTTTGGAGTGAAGTATTGTGTTAGTTTGGTGATAACTTAATACAATACTCCTCAACGTTGGATATCCTTTCTCATAGGTCGCACGTTCCATTTCCTATATGAGGAGATGAGTGAACAAGAGATAAGGAGGGATTGCAGGATTTATTTGCCTGTGTGGGCGAGTGGGAGCTGTTAATAAATAGGATCGGTGGACCCATTATCCGCCCACTAACAGATAATGTGTATTTGTTAGTCTGGATTATTACAGTTAATTAATTAGAGGATGTTTATCTCCCAAGTGTTTGAGATAAATACAATATTTATTTCCTAGGTGTTTGAGATAAATACACAGTCTTTATCTCTTAAGTGTTTGAGGTAAAGTCAGTCTCTAATACTATCTCTATATAAAGGCTAGAGATATCCCAAGTCATAAGACAACAATAAGTCATAAGACAATCCCTCAATCTGTTGCAATCTCTCTAGAGCATCACCAAGCTTTGGAATTTAGTTCGTGGACGAATAACTCGACTTTAGTAGTCGTTTTCGTACATGTGAAAAAGATCTTGCGTATTGGAGGCTCGTAACAACAAGGATCCTTCGTCGGAATTTTTGGAGACTTCGTACGGTATGTTTTCGAACCCATTATGTGTTACGTGGTAGCCTCATTTAATTGTTTCAACAATTATCAATTATGTTTTGCGTTGAATGTTCAAACATGACAAGGTAGAGACTAGGACAAAAGATAATGAATCCGACTCTAATGCAATATTAACATGATTAACCAATCTAATATATATATATATATATATATATATATATATATATATATATATATATATATATATATATGAAAGTCGAAGCTGAGCGAATGTTGTCCACTCATCGCTTACTTAGATACTCTCTTCATTCGTCATATGAACTTTCCTATTTAAATTTTTTTAAATATTTTAAATTTACTTACCTTTGTAATAATGATTTGGATTCTCTTTCCCTCCCCCTCCCCTCCCTCTTTCTGAATTGGATTCCTTTTTTTCATTTGAAATTTAATCAATTATATAGATTTTGTATTTCTTTCTTTTATGTCAACATGGTCCACTCAAAAAATTTATTTATGTCTTTACAATTCCATTAATTCATAGATTTTGACAAAAGTAATTCTCCATATATTCCTTTTTAATCTTAAATCTTTTTTATTGTTTAGGGAAACACAATATTCTCCATCAGTTTTTCTCTTAAACTACCTTAATTTCCTTCCTTTTGTTTAATTGCAAGTTTTATATATAGTTTATGCTCCTATTTGTTTTTTTTTCAATCATTTATTATGTACTGTTACTCTTTTCATGTTGGTCTTGAGAAATACAACCCCAACACACGGGTTATTAATGTTAGTATTATCACTCCAATTACTATTAGTTAGAAGAGATTATTTTTATTATTTCATACATTATTTTTCATCTTCATTTGTCACAAAAAACGAACAATTATTACTCAAGTTCATTTCTAACGATAAAAATTGGTAGGAAAACTCCTTTAAGAAAATAAAAATAATTTTTTGATTATCTTATTATCACTATCAATTTTGTAATTGTTATCAAGCATACAAATACGAGATCTCTCAATAAGTAATTTGATAGTTGTTGTTTCCATGTGTAACGCACAGTATTAAAACTATATATATATATATATATATATATATATATATATATATATATATATATATATATATATAGGGAGCTGATCCGTTGAGAGCGTTAGCAAAATAGGAGAAGTTGCAAGCGCGATCTGACCGTCCATCCTGAGAGATGGACGACCCAGATCGCGCCTTTTTCCAAAACTGTCAGTTGTCCGCCATACAGTCTTGCGGACGGGCCTTTTTACCTTTTTGCCCCTCCGCGCCTGTCCGCTACACTGTATGGCGGACGACATTAAAGTCCTGATGGGAGACATCAAAAAGACATCCGCGATACTGTATAGCGGACGTCCCTAGGCTGACACCTGTCAGGGCCCGTCCCGTCGGTCCTTTTCGGCAATGACGGTTATCTTGTCCTTATCTGTCACGTCAACAGTGTCCGCTACACAGTGTAGCGGACGTTATAGCCATCCGCGATACTGTATCGCGGACGTAATAACCATCTGCGATACTGTATCGCGGACGTAATAGCCATCCGCGATACTGTATTGCGGACGTTCAATATACTTTCAAACGACAGTAACTTCGACACTCTTCTCCACTCTTTCTACTTACAAAATTTTCCAGCGGCGTTGGCAAGCAGATCGACGCAATTCCGTGTTAAGAACACCTTTAATACCCTAAATCGATCACGTAAGTTCACAAAATCTATACTTTTTTTTGTTTGTAATCGATAGTTGTGATGAATATTGCGTTTTATATATCTATGTTTTTGTTCATGTGCTAGCGTTTGTAAAATCCGATTCCGTATATGTATATATATCTATTATACACTTGAGAGTACATATGCTAACATTGTATGCATTCTTTGCATGTGCTTGCGTTATATGTAATATGCATGTGCTAGCTTTTGTTTATAATCGATAGTTGTGATGAATATTACGTTTTATATATGTATGTTTTTGTTCATGTGCAAGCGTTTGTAAAATCCGATTCCGTATATGTATATATATTTATACATATGAGTACATATGCTAACATTGTATGCATCATGCATGTGCTTGCGTTATATGTATTATGCATGTGCTAGCGTCGTATTTTTGCGAGCGATTATCAAAATCAAAACGTAAAATCCAAACTGAGAATGTTTTTCCATAATTTCAGTTGCAAAAAATAGAATTTAACCCTGGACCAGAAGACTCATCCGTGTTATACGACCAAGCCAACCATATCAGTACGCTCATATGGGATGGTGGAGTAAGATACATTATTTATAGACTTTCTTAAAATTACGAATGTTGTATATACCGTTTGTTTTGCTTAAATTGTATTTATTAAATCGTAGGAAAGAGAATTTCTCAACACCGTAGAAGTATCTCGCGAGTTCACATCGTGGAAACTGAACACCGCCCAGAAGAGGATACTTCGTGGAATTGGGTTTGGGATTTTCACGCATGGGCATATATTTCAACAGCTTGACTGGGCCTTGATAAGTGCCCTTGTTGAGAGGTGGAGAAGTGAAACGAATACGTTTCACTTCCAGCTCGGAGAGATGACAATTACCCTAGAAGATGTAGGGTTCATCTTAGGGTTGCCGGTGACGGGGCGGCCGGTAATTGCTCTTCCGTCAGAAGCAACGAATAAGAGAACCGCTAGGGACTTCTTAACTTCGATACCCCAGGATCAATTTAGCAGTGGTGGTATCAAGTTGAAGTGGTTGGTAGATACCTACGGGGTTTTACCGGAAAACTATACGGGCCGTGACCTTGTGTTGTACACACAAGCCTTCCTCTGGTGGGTGATGGGGGCAATATTATTCCCAACGACGTCGAAGAACACGGTCAGCGTGAGATATTTACCGTTGTTGGGTAACCTGGCTGAGGTTGAAGATTATGCATGGGGTGCAGCGGTTCTTTCGTATCTGTACCGAGCATTGCACAAGGCAACGAGGCCCGACTCCAAAGCCATATGTGCATGTCTCTCGCTATTGCAGGTATATCATATAAATCCTGTCTTCGTTATTGTTTTTTTTGTTGAATCGACGATATCAATATAATTTGCCCATGTTCTCAGGTGTGGTCTTATGAACACCTTGCTCCTGGTGCACCAACGCGTAGGGATGGAACCGATAGAGTGTGGCCTCGGTTGCGTGCTTGGGAGTACAGCCGGAAGAATAGCCACTACCGCAGGAGAGTCGATCCCCATCACAACATCACGTACTATCGAGGGGAGTTCGACCGCCTATCTCCGGGCCAATTGCGTTGGGCACCGTACATACGTTTGGCGCGACGGGTAGAAGAGTCGTTGGTCTTCACGCTCTCTGGGTTGCAGTGCACACCCCTCATCCACTTCGAGGTCGCAGAGTGGCAGCTGTCAGACCGAGTAATGCGCCATTTTGAATTAGAGCAGGGTTTGCCAACCGGTGCCCCAGATATGAGGGTTAACAGGGACCCACCGGATGTCGGGCGGTTTGGCAAGGCCAATGCGCAAGAATTATGCGCGGCCAAACTAGAGCTCTGGACTTCTTGGCAGGACACACTGGCAGCCATCGTCTCGGAGCCGGACCTCGTTATCAGCATCGACCAGTACGATGACTGGTACTACCGCATCATGCGGAGGAGAGTAGCCCCAGTGAACTTTGAACGCGGGGATAGGTATGCGCCTAGGGGTCAGATCGACGAGCGTATGGCATACAATCTCGTAAGTTGCCCAACTAGTCTGACTTGTCTTGAATGTGTTGAATATAAATGTCTGATTAAAGTAACTTATTTGTTATCTCTTTGGATGTAGGTTAATGCCTCGCTTGCATTCTTCCAAAAGTTGAGTGAGCGGAAGGATCTGATGAGCGCAATGGGCGAGGATCTTCGCCAACAGGCTGCTGCACTGGCTTTAGGCTGCGGGAATTTTGTGCGGCAAACATCGGGACAGTCTTCGATCGACAGCCCGAGAATGGGTTATACGGGCGTCAGCCCGTATAACGTTGATCCCTCCGGGCAAGCTTCAGGGGTGAGCCAGGGAGTTGGTGGTCCCTCTGTACCGGGGATGGGACATGCTCAAGCGTCGTGGGCCGATTACAGCGGCCCGACCTTCAATTTGTTCCCGCAACCCCAACCCCTATCTCAGAGTCAAGTCATGCAAGACTGGCCTTACGGTTTCAACGAGGCACTGCCCATTGTCCCGTGGGCGGGACCATTTGGCGGCCCCGAAGGGCAATATCAGTCGGCGGAAGAAATGGCCGGCGAGCAATATCAGTCGGCCGGGGCCCCCGAAGGCGATTATCAACCGGCCGGGGCCCCCCCAAGGGGATTATCAGCCGGCCGATCCATTGGTTGGAGGCCAATTTCTTCCGTTGCTCTTGCCCTCCAGCGGAGGGCAAGAGCAACCGATCGATCCCCGAGGGCAATATCCGAAAGGGCATCCAGCCAGGCCCCTGAAGCCGCATAAACATGACCTAATCCAAGCCCGTTATTTTAGCGCCCCCCCCCCCCCGGACGAAGCGTCGTATGACGTGGATCACCCGCAGACTATGGATTACAATGCCTCGTGGAAAGAACTGTCCTCGCTGGCACCGGGAATTTGGTTAGTCAACTTTGTCATCTCGCACTACGTGCAAATTCTGAGGCAAATGAGTCGGGAGCAGCCTAACTACGGTCCGCGCATTTTTATCCTCGATGCTTACTTTCATGGCATGCTAGTACAAGAGTATAACGAGTGGGACAAGGCGAGGAAGCAGGCGAGAAAGGGGAATGCCCAGCTCCAGTGGAGACCGTCCGCTAACCTACAAGCATATCTTGCTCGGTCGAGTCCAGTGAACGCAGGTGTGGCGGAAGTGTTTCTAATCCCAGCTATAGTGAATGCCCACTGGTTCTTAGTTTGCTATGAACCGATAACGAATACCGTATCAGTCCTCGACAGTCTCTACGATGATACCCCCGTGATGGGTGTGATTAAAATGTACCGAGGCTTAGGCCAGTTGGATGCCATGGTAAGATCCTCTTTACTTCTTATTGTAACTTGCATATTGTAGAACTGATTAATCTTTATTATGTTTGCTATGTTTAATGTTTAATGCTTATTATGTTTCTCGCAGAATCTATTTGCTGCCATGGTCAATAGTAAGCGTCGTTGAGAGAGTCGAGTGAGGGGACCGGGCAAAACGCAGCTTGTTCTCCGATTGAAGAGGAGTAGGCCCAGGCAACTTAATTCCTTTGACTGCGGCGTCTTCGTCTGCATGTACATGGATTACATCTATCGGTCTGAGAGCCTCAAGAAGACCGTCTGGAGCCAAGAATGCATAGACTGCTTTAGGTATAGGATGGCTTGGCAAATTATCAATGGCCGGCCTAGAGCTATTAGATTTACTATAAATCCGTGTAACGAGGGGGATCCCGCAGGGGCTGAGGGCCCTAATTAACAATGTTTGCGTATAATAACATTATATTCACTTTTTTAATTGTCCTTCAACTTCTTGAATCTTATCGTTGAATGCGATTGATGATTTCATTTGTGTTGACTGAAAAGTGATCGTTGTTGAATGCGATTGATTTGATTCACTGATATCGTTGTGTTGTTGATCTGAGTGTTTGATTTGTTCTGTGTGATTTGCTTTGATCAGGGGGAAACAAAGTGTAAAAACCAAGTGAGACTGTTTCTGCTTGACTGTCCGCTATATCCGCTATATAGTATAGCGGACATAGAGAGGGCCCAAAAAAAAACTAAGTGTTGATGAGTCTTCCTTCTGCTTGACTGTCCGCTATATAGTATAGCAGACATAGATAGGGCCAAAAAAAAACTAAGTAGTGGGGACTCTTCCTTCTGCTTGACTGTCCGCTATATAGTATAGCGGACATAGATAGGGCCCAAAAAAAAACTAAGTGTTGGGGACTCTTTCTTCTGCTTGATTGTCCGCTATATAGTATATCGGACATAGATAGGGCCCAAAAAAACCTAAGTGTTGAGGACTCTTCCTTCTGCTTGACTGTCCGCTATATAGTATAGCGGACATAGATAGGGCCAAAAAAAAAATATACTAAGTAGTGGGGACTCTTCCTTCTGCTTGACTGTCCGCTATATAGTATAGCGGACATAGATAGGGCCGAAAAAAATACTAAGTGTTAGGGACTCTTCCTTCTGCTTGATTGTTCGCTATATAGTATAGTTGACATAGATAGGGCCCGAAAAAAAAAAACTCTTTTTTCTGCTTGACTGTCCGCTATATAGTATAGCGGCATAGATAGGGCCCAAAAAAAATTAAGTGTTGGAGACTCTTCCTTCTGCTTGACTGTCCGCTATATAGTATAGCGAACATAGAGAGGGCCGAAAAAAAAACTAAGTGTTGGGGACTCTTCCTTCTGCTTTACTGTCCGCTATATAGTAAAGCGGACATAGATAGGGCAAAAAAAAAAACTAAGTGTTGCTGACTATTCCTTCTGCTTGACTGTCCGCTATATAGTATATCGGACGTATTATTTTTTTGGTTTTCCGAGGAAAGGCCTATTCGCGCACACTTTAGCGCCAAATTTATAACTTGCGAAAAATATTGGAAATTTTTTTGTCACTTTTTTTTGCTCATTGCACCTTAGGTATGCTATATAAGCCCATTTCTATGAATTTCGACGAAAATCGAGGCAAATTATTTTTTTGATTTTCCTATGAAGAGCCTATTTGCGCACATTTTAGCGCCAAATTCATAGCTAGCGAAATATGTTGTAATTTTTTTTGTCACTTTTTTTTTGCTCATTGCACATTAGGCACGTTACTTAGGGGACTCTTCCTTCTGCTTGACTGTCCGCTATATAGTTGGGGGACTCTTTCTGTTGTGATGTCTGCTTTACTATATAGCGGACATGCATAGGACAAAAGAAAAACCAAGGTTTGGAAGGTCCCAATTATAGTATGTCGGATGTAGTTAGAAACATAAATTCCCAACATTTTACATGCTTCAAAAGACGAGATTCGCTAATTAGAATGACATGTGGATAAGTGCCAGTTGGAATGAAATCCTAACAATGCAGTAGGAAGAGATATATATATCACTCTTCATTTGACATATACTCATCAGATAAGTACTGATCATTGGTTAAAATATTGTTTCTCTCGTTTGATTTGAGCTGCCTCCCACTAGCCTCGGCCATTTCTTCCGCAAGTTGAAGCATGTAAAATCGTTTTCTACGCAGCAACATCCGGTTATTCTCCATACGAATTCGGCGCACAGCTTTCTTACACTGCTTAACATTACGCCTCGACATACTAAGTGAACGACGTTGCGGCACAGGTGCCCTCAGCGTGGTGAGATCTTGGTGTAGTGCTTCTGATTCCTCAACTCGATATGCCCATTCTCTCCGTAAACCGCAATAATACTCTCTCGGGTCCGTGTACTTCACTTCTTTGTAGTCGTCGTTCCTTTCACACAACAACCACACAGTCTCACGTCCCCGCAGACTAGAACTCCCAGGAACTCCTGCCATTTAACTTAGGCGGTTCTAATGCGATGAGCATGGCTAACATATATAAATAAGCCCACACACACATACACAATATATTGGTGTGATAGCTACACAATAGTCTGCCCATCTCTGGTGACAAGACAAGTCTCTGGACATTGAAGATGACAATAGTTGGAGACAATAGCATGCCCGTGTCATAAAGTTGACAAGTCTTTGGTGACAAGACAAGTCTCTTCTTGCACAAGACAAGTCTCTAGTCTATTGCAGAGGCTTGTCACATCTCATAAAGTTGAACCTGTAGCATCTCATAAAGTGGTCCCGTTTCAAAGTATATATAAGTACATGCATTGCACGAAGGGCAAAGGGCATAGAGTGATATACTCCCAATTTCATAACAACTCTGGAAATGTCATATACTCCACGAGATATTTTTGAAGCAATGGGTCGTTACTGGGCGGGCGAAGATGAATTTCACTATTCTTTGCGTCCAAGTTTGCGTTACTCATCAAGCTATGTTAATACATTACGTGCAGAATGGTCTTATCGGATGAATGAATATGAGCTCTTAGTAGCTGATTCACGGAGCATGAATATACCCATACCTCGACAAAAGGCAATCAACATGCCTCGAATTACGCACATGGAGCTTGAAAGGGCACTGCATCGAATACGTGAAGAAAATAATAGAATGAGAGTTCGTCAAAGTAGGCATAACTTACGTCGTATGGCACGTGATGCACATGAAGATGGAAACAACAATGAAGCACATGTATACTTGAACATGAGCTTCGAACTAGGATCTGTTTCCGATGCTCCACTTTCAGATGAAGATAACTGAAGATCGAGTTCTTCTAAGGCTATAAGGCCTCCGCTTAGGCCAGGGTTCGGGAAGGTCGGAACTAAGTGTCTGGTCCGTGCCAACCATTTTCTGGTCCAAGTTGCAGACAATGATCTGCACCACTATGACGTGAGATCCTCAGTTGTCCGCTATATAGTATAGCGGATAGCCCCACAGAATACATGAACAAGCAGAAAGGTGCATAACTGAGGATCTTACGTCATAGTGGTGCAGATCATTGTCTGCAACTTGGACCAGAAAATGGTTGGCACGAACCAGACACTTAGTTCCGACCTTCCCGAACCCCGGCCTAAGCGGAGGCCTTATGTCCACTATATAGTAGTGCTAGACGTTGTAGCGTAATGCAGTTTTAATAAATTGGCGCCCGAAGACTTGTTTTAGCGACATTGTAGCATAATGCTGTTTTAATAAATTGGCGCCCGAAGACTTGTTTTGGCAACAGAATCAACAATCTCAATATCGATAAACAATAAATAACATACGATTCACAATCAACGATCTAAATATATAGATGGAATCTCAAACGGCACAATTAAGCACAATTAAGCGAGAAATTTTTTGGAAACATAATGAACAAGAACATAAATTCTTTTATTAATAATAAATTGGGGTTCACATTGGGGGAAATAAATTTTTTCACAAGCGCTCTGATCAAAGATTACAACTTGAAAATCCCACCACCCAAGGTGTTCAAACACTACAAAGTCCCCGAGTTCGAGGCCATGCTGGCGCACAAAGAGGTTCCAACCCTCTGCGAATTGCTTTTTTTGGGGTCGGCCGGGCTTCAGCTTGATTTCAACCTGCCATGCCCCCTTGCGGCTATATAATCTTGCACTGTCATGAATTGTTGTAAATTGATTGGTCAATGCTTCCGGTATGTCCTAACAAACACAATACAAAAAATAGGTTAGTTTTTAACCAAAAGATCAAAATTTTAACACACGAAAATACAGAGAAAGAGGGATGGACTACAAGTTCATTCTCAAACCCCGGCATCATGACTTTGAAAAAGTGTTTGCCTGCCAGGTGAAAGTTGCCAATAAAATCGTAGGTGGTCTCCGATCCAGAAGCCATCAGGGTTGGCGTTGAGGGGAGGACGGTGGTATCGCCGGAGTTGTGGGTCACCGGAGATGTGGGTCGCCGTAGATGGGGCAGCAGGCCTGGGTTAGATGTTCGAGACAGAGAGAGTGCCCTCAGCGGACTGATAACAACTGATTGCCCGATATGATTAATATATATAATAGGATAGAGTTATCCGCTACATTGTATAGCGGACGTAAAAGAATACGAAAAGATTTTCTGCGATGACGTCCGCTACATTGTATAGCGGACATAAAAGAAGACCAAAAGTTTTTCAGCGATCACGTCTGCTACATTGTATCGCGGACATAAAAGAAGACCAAAAGTTTTTCTGCGATGACGTCCGCCACATTGTATAGCGGACATAAAACAATACCAAAAGTTTTTCTGCGATTCCGTCCGCTACATTGTATAGCGGACATAAAAGAACTAAAATTAGGGCTCTACATATCCGTCCGCTACATTGTATAACGGATAGGGCTGACAAAAAAAAAACTAAAGACTTTAGATTTGATTTCATGGCCTCTCATAGGTCCATCAAAAAAAAAATTCCAGTATTCGGTCGAAAAATTATTATCGAAAAATTATTATCGAAAAATTATTACAAATGTCAAACTTATACAAAAAATTAAAGGTCCACTGCAGCTTGTTCGTCCTCATCTTCGGCGTCATCTTCTTCCCCGTCTTGCAAACCCCCTGAACTTATCCCCAGTGCCTTGTAATGGTTCCGCTTGTCGTGGTCGGTCATTTTGTTGCACAATGCACACCTTCGCAGCTTTTTAGGTTGAGTTGCCGTTTCAATAGAGCTTTTCATCCGCGTAGATCTCTTGCGGCCTTTCGTTTGCGATATAATTGGATCCAACGGTCAGATATCATTGTCGTCTTCCTTCCCCGGCTCGTCATCTTCTGATCCTGTCGTAGGCTCGGTGTCAACCGCATTGGTGACTGAAGCTGCTTCCAACTGGTCGACGATGGGCTCTTGCTGCTGAGCTACCTCGAGGAGATGTTTATAACCGACCATTGTAACAGCAGCCTTTACAGACAAACGGGTGAACATCGTCACCAGATGATTATACCGCAACGTCTCCGATTCTTCAAAGTCAGTATACGGGTGCTCCGGAAAGGCAATGGTACCGTGCAACCTGTTAGCACCTTTCGTCCACCGTGGCAAGACGTATTTATCGGGGATTGTCCTGATATTCTTCTGGGTGAAAAATCGCAGAATGTGTCTACACAGGATGCCATGGAACTCAAACTTCTTGCAAACACACGTCACCGAGTCCGTCAATGTGTCGTGGCTCACCGTATACATTCTGCGCAGCTTCTCAGGAACGAGGTCATTCACGAGCGAATAAACCTTGTACTCACGCGTAGACTTTTCTGCCACCTTGTTTATACAGTATCGTCCCGATTTCTGCAGCTCTACTTGGTATAGCAAGAAGATCTCCTTCGTATAGACTTTGGCACCGTTCAGCTCCAGCGGGGTCTCAAGCAACCTTCTCCTCTGTTTGTACGTGGTTGCAAAGTCTGCAGCCCTTTCTTTCACGAACAACGACGCAACCGCTTTCTGTGCGGATGTGACGAAACTCTTCAAATTGGTAGCTGTACCCACGTAACTATCGAACGTGGCATTCATAGATTCACTCCTGCCCGTCGTTTTCATGCCCGCAGAAAAATGCCTCCTCGTGTAAACGCCAATCCATTGCTCTTTGAGCTCGTACAAGTGCTGGAGCCACCCGTTGTCTTGCAATGAGTAATCCTTAACAAGCTTTTCCCACCTTTCCTCAAATTTCTCAATCGTTAACGACTTGCTAACGCACGTGTCAAAATCCTGTTTAAAGTCTGGAAACTTTGCGTACACGTGATGCAAACGTTCGGGGTATTTGTTGCTTATGTGCCAAGTGCACAAGTTGTGTCGAGTATCTGGGAAGACGGTGGCAATAGCCTTCTTCATTGCCAAATCTTGATCGGTGATGATTACGTTGGGTGCTTTGAAGTTCATGGCTTCCAGCCACGCCCTAAACAACCATTCAAAAGAACTCTCGCTCTCGTCCCTTAACAAGGCGAACCCGAACAGGATGGAGTGATAATGATGATTGACCCCCGTGAAAGGGGCAAACGGCATCGAGTACTTGTTGGTACGGTATGTGGTGTCGAAAGTCACGACATCCCCAAAATGCTTATAAGCAAGCCTCGAACGACCGTCGACCCAAAAAATTGTGCTAACTCGATGCTCGTCGTCAAGTTTATAATCGAAGGTAAACTGCGGGTCCTCCATCTGCATCCGCTTCAATAGGCTCATTGTGGCTTGAGCATCATTGAGGTCATACGCGGCTCGTCTATGGGTTCGGACCGCGTTACGAACGTCTGTCGTGTTAAAGTTTAAATTTTGAATCCCCCCGGCCTGTTCAGCAAGAACATTAATCATGTCGGTAGGTCCTAGCCGCGCATCGCTCATTGTGTGAATTAGGCTCCTCGCGACCTTACCCATCTTCTTGTGTTGATGCATCTGACTCACCTTAGAAGGGGTTACTAACGGGTGATTGTGTGCCAGTTCCAGGCTGCTAATAAGCCAATGATCTTGCTTGGCTTTATA
Source organism: Escallonia rubra (assembly GCA_033065855.1). Taxonomy (NCBI): domain Eukaryota; kingdom Viridiplantae; phylum Streptophyta; class Magnoliopsida; order Escalloniales; family Escalloniaceae; genus Escallonia; species Escallonia rubra. The sequence continues at coordinate 56,462 of JAVXUO010001017.1, forward strand.
GCTTACGAACATCTTGACCTGGCAATTCGTTCGCGCAAAGAAGTCCCGTCTTCTGCGCGAATATCCTATTTCGTCATCACTGTCCTCGTTGCCTACGCGTGTCTCATTTTGCACTGGGTTTCTGCCCCTATGGCACTCGTATAAGCGAGAGCATATCTTTTTCGTTACGTTGCTCGTTCTTGAAGTCTTTATTCTAATGCCAAATCCAACCCTCAATGAATACGCTCGGAAACATTCTCCAGCTTCCTCCAATGTTTGAAAGGTTCGTCCTAGATACGGATCACTAGCATCTACGGGGGTGTTGGAGCTCGACACGAAATCAGACATTGTGAAACAAGACCTATGTAGAAATATAGATTACGCTTAACAATCAAATGACATTTTCAACTGAAAATATTACCTAAAAATTATCTTGACGAATAGACAAATTTAAGATGACAAATATACCATATACATAATCTCAAAAGTCTCCCATTTTGCTAATTATAGATTTTTGGCATGACAAATTAAAAAATTACTAAGATAAATAGACAAATTCATCATGCCAAAATACAACAAACGTATTTCAAAAAATTCGAATTTAAATAGGATAGATGTGCCGAAGTTAGCGCCCCTTAAAAAAATCAAAATTAACTACAATAAACTTCTTTAAAGTTAACAAATTAATTTCTAGAATATCACAAGTTGATGAATAGAGTGACAAATTTCTAGAACGTTAGCAAAAATCTATACTTTTTTGCCAAAAAAAAAAAAAAACTTTATGAGTCAATCCACCCAGAAAATATTTGAGATCAGAAACTTACCTTGCTTGACTGAAGAAGATTGAAGCAAGTTTTACTCGAAGCTTGAGGGGAGCCGAAAATGGAAGCAAGTGAATCCGAAGGAGAAGAAAATTTTGCCGAAAGAGCTGAGAATTAGGGAACTCTGGGGTATATAGGTAGAGACGTCCGCGATACTGTATAGCGGCAATTATTCCCGACACTGACACGTGCAGAAATAAAGACCTGACAAGAGAATCTCTTCTCTTTCGACGGGACGGGCCCTGACAGGTGTCAGCCTAGGGACGTCCGCTACACAGTATCACGGACGTATTTTTACTGTCTCCCATCAGGACTTTAATGTCGTCCGCCATACAGTGTAGTGGACAGGCGCGGAGGGGCAAAAAAAATAAAAAGGCCCGTCCGCGAGATTGTATGGCGGACGACTGATAGTTTTGGAAAAAGGCGCGATCTGGGCCGTCCATCTCTCAGGATGGACCGTCAGATCACGCTTGCAACTTCTCCTATTTTGCTAACGCTCTCAACAGATCAGATCATATATATATATATATATATATATATATATATAGGGAGCTGATCCGTTGCTAGCGCTAGCAGAGTTGCTAGCGCTGTTTTGCCGTCCGCTATACAATATAGCGGACGATAATTTACGTCCGCTACATTATATAGCGGACCTGCTAGCGCTAGCAATGGATCACGATCCATATATATATATATATATGGCAAAATAGGATATCTTGCCAGCGCGATCTGCCCGTCCATCCCTTCGGGATGGACGGTCCAGATCACTTTTTTTTGCGGCGCTGTCAGTCGTCCGCTACACTGTGTAGCGGACGGATATTTTTACCATCTTGCCCTCGCTCACCCGTCCGCTAGACTGTGTAGCGGACGACATTCTTGGGCCCACATCCTCCGACAAAAAATAGTCCGCTACACTGTCCAGCGGACGACTGTGTAATTCTGACACAATTGTGACTTGTCTGACATGTCTGACACAAGTGTGACTTGACGTCGGCAATTCTGTCCGCTACACAGTATAGCGGACAGTATTGCCCATCCCCACAACTCAATTTTCTTTCAGCACAATTTTCTTCTACTCAATTCTTTCAGCACAATTTTCTTCTCCTTCGGACTCTCTTCCATTTTCAGCTGCCTTCAAGCCTACTCAATTTCCTTTGAGCACAATTTTCTTCTCCTTCGGATTCGCTTCCATTTTCAGCTGCCTTCAAGCTTCGAGTAACACTTGCTTCAAGCTTCGCTCAAGCAAGGTAAGTTTGCTTCAAGTTTTCTTGATGTTCTAGAAATTTGTCACTGTATTCATGAATTTTGTTAACTTTATATTTAATTCATTATAGTTTAATTCGATTTTTTGGCATGATGAATTCGTCTATTTATCTTACTAATTTAAATTTGTTATGTTCAATAAATTAATAATTGTTAATTTGGAGACACTTTTGAGATTATGCATACCGTATGTTTGTCATCCTAATTTTTAGGTAATATTTTCAGTTAGAAATGCCATTTGATTGTTAAGCGTAGTCTATTTCTACACAGCTCTTGTTTCACAATGTCTGATTTCGTGTCGAGCTCCAACGTTCCCGTAGATGCTAGTGATCCGTATCTAGGACGAACATTTGCTACGTTGGAAGAAGCTGAAGAATGTTTTCGAGTGTATTCATTGAGGGTTGGTTTTGGCATTAGAATAAAGACTTCAAGAACGAGCACCATAACGAGAAAGATATGCTCTCGCTTATACGAGTGCCATAGGAGCAGAAACCCAGTGCAAAATGAGACACGCGTAGGCAATGATGACAGTGATGACGAAATAGGATATCCGCGTAGAAGACGGGACTGCTTTGAGCGCACAAATTGCCAGGTCAAGATGTTCGTAAGCTACAAACCCAAACAAGACCATTGGCTTATTACCAGCCTGGAACTGGCACACAATCACCCGTTAGTAACCCCTTCTAAGGTGAGTCAGATGCATCAACACAAGAAGATGGGTAAGGTCGCAAGGAGCCTGATTCAGACAATGAGCAATGCGCGACTAGGACCTACCGACATGATTAATGTTCTTGCTGAACAGGCTGGGGGAATTCAAAATTTGACCTTTAACACGACAGACGTTCGTAACGCGGTCCGAACCCATAGACGAGCCGCGTATGACCTCAATGATGCTCAAGCCACAATGAGCCTATTGAAACGGATGCAGGTGGAGGACCCGCAGTTGACCTTCGATTATAAACTTGACGACGAGCATCGAGTTAGCACAATTTTTTGGGTCGACGGTCATTCGAGGCTTGCTTATAAGCATTTTGGGGATGTCGTGACGTTCGACACCACATACCGTACCAATAAGTACTCGATGCCGTTCGCCCCTTTCACGGGGGTCAATTATCATTATCACTCCATCCTGTTCGGGTTCGCCTTATTAAGGGACGAGACCGAGAGTTCTTTTGAATGGTTGTTTAGGACGTGGCTGGAAGCAATGAACTTCAAAGCACCCAAAGTGATCATCACCGATCAAGATTTGGCAATGAAGAAGGCTATTGCGACCGTCTTCCCAGACACTCGGCACAACTTGTGCACCTGGCACATAAGCAACAAATACCCGGAACGGCTGCATCACGTGTACGCAAAGTATCAAGACTTTAAACAGGATTTTGACAAGTGCGTCCTCAAGTCGTTAACGATTGAGGAATTCGAGGAGAGGTGGGAAAAGCTTGTTCGGGATTACTCATTGCAAGACAACGAGTGGCTCCAGCACTTGTACGAGCGCAAAGAGCAATGGATTGGCGTTTACACGAGGAGGTATTTTTCAGCAGGCATGAAAACGACGGGCAGGAGTGAATCCATGAATGCCACGTTCGATAGTTATGTGGGTACAGCTACCAATTTGAAGACTTTCGTTGCATCCGCACAAAAAGCGGTAGCTTCGTTGTTCGTAAAAGAAAGGGCTGCCGACTTTGCAACAACGTACAAACAAAGGAGAACGTTGCTCGAGACCCCGCTGGAGATGAACGGTGCCAAAGTCTATACGAAGGAGATCTTCTTGCTATACCAAGTAGAGCTGCGAAAATCCGGACGATACAGTATAAACAAGGTGGCAGAAATGTCTACGCGTGAGTACAAGATTTATTAGCTCGTGAATGACCTCGTCCCTGAGAAGCTGCGCAGAATGTATACGGTGAGCCACGACACATTGACGGACTCGGTGACATGTGTTTGCAAGAAGTTTGAGTTCCATGGCATCCTGTGTAGACACGTTCTGCGGTTTTTCACCCAGAAGAATATCAGGACAATCCCCGATAAATACGTCTTGCCACGGTGGACAAAAGGTGCAAACAGGTTGCACGGTACCATTTCCTTTCCGGAGCACCCGTATACTGACTTTGAAGAATCAGAGACGTTGCGGTATAATCATCTGGTGACGATGTTCACCCGTTTGTCCGTAAAAGGTGCTGCTACAATGGTCGGTTATAAACATCTCCTCGAGGTAGCTCAGCAACAAGAGCCCATCGTCGACCAGTTGGAAGCAGCTTCAGTCACCAATGCGATTGACACCGAGTCTACGACGGGGGTATCAGAAGATGACGAGCCGGAGGAGGAAGACGACAATGATATCCGTTTGTTGGATCCAATTATATCGCAAATGAAAGGCCGCAAGAGATCTACGCGGATGAAAAGCTCTATTGAAACGGCAACTCAACCTAAAAAGCTGCGAAGGTGTGCATTGTGCAACAAAATGACCGACCACGACAAGCGGAACCATTACAAGGCACTGGGGATAAGTTCAGGGGGTTTGCAAGACGGGGAAGAAGGTGACGCCGAAGATGAGGACGAACAAGCTGCAGTGGACCTTTAATTTTTTGTACAACTTTATGACATTTGTAATAATATTCGGAGGGATAATTTTTCGACCGGGTACTGGAATTTTTTTAAAATGGACCTATGAGAGGCCATCGAATCAAATCTAAAGTCTTTATTACGAGTTTTTTTTTTTATTTTGTAAGCCCCGTCCGCTATACAATGTAGCGGACGTCATCGACTTTTGGTCTTTTACGTCCGATATATTGTATAGCGGAGGGGTGGCATCGAAGTAAAACTTTTGGTCTTTGTACGTCCGCTATACAATGTAGCGGACGTTAGAGCAGGCAAACTTTTGGTCTTCTTTAATGTCCGCTATATAATATAGCGGACGTCATAACTTTTGGTCTTCTTTTATGTCCGCTATACAATGTAGCGGATAAGTCTATATGATATATATTAATCATATCGGGCAATCGGCTGTTATCAGTCCAATCTGGAGGCCACTCTCTCTGTCTGGAACATCTAGCCCAGGCCACTACTCCATCTCCGGCGACCCACATCTCCGGTGACCCACAACTCCGGCGATAAACCGTCCCCCCCTCAACGCCGACCTCGATGGCTTCTGGATCGGAGACCACCTACGATTTTATTGGCAACTTGCACCTGGCAGGCAAACACTTTTTCAAAGTCATGATGCCGGGGTTTGAGAATGAACTTGTATGCCATCCCTCTATCTCTGTATTTTCGTGTGTTAAATCTTTTGGTTAAAAACTAACCTATTTTTTGTGTATTGTGTTTGTTAGGACATACCGGAAGCCTTCACCAATCAATTTACAACAATTCATGACAGTGCAAGATTATATAGCCGCAAGGGGGCATGGCAGGTTGAAATCAAGCTGAAGCCCGGCCGACCCCAAAAAAAGCAATTCGCAGAGGGTTGGAACGTCTTCGTACGCCAGCATGGCCTCGAACTCGGGGACTTTGTAGTGTTTGAACACCTTGGGTGGTGGGATTTTCAAGTTGTAATCTTTGATCGGAGCACTTGTGAAAAAATTTCTTTCCCCCAATGTGAACCCTAATTTATGATTAATAAAATAATTTGAGTTCTTGTTGATTGTGTTTCGAAATTTTTCCTCGCTTAATTGTGTCGTTTGAGATACCCTCGATATATTGAGATCGTTGATAGTGAATTGTACGTTAATTGCAGAAACTGATTTTACGTCCGCGATACAATGTAGCGGACGGCGCAGCAGAAACTGCACCCACCAACACTTAGAAAAATTTGGTCTTCATTTTACGTCCGCGATACAATGTAGCGGACGGCGCAGCAGAAACTTAACTCATCAACACTTAGAAAAATTTGGTCCTCATTTTACGTCCGCGATACAATGTAGCGGACGGCGCAGCAGAAACTTAACCCATCGACACTTAGAAAAATTTGGTCCTCATTTTACGTCCGCGATACAATGTAGCGGACGGCGCAGCAGAAACTGCACCCACCAACACTTAGAAAAATTTGGTCTTCATTTTACGTCCGCGATACAATGTAGCGGACGGCGCAGTAGTAACTTCACCCATCAACACTTAGAAAAATTTGGTCTTCATTTTACGTCCGCGATACAGTGTAGCGGACGGCGCAGCAGTAACTTCACCCATCAACACTTAGAAAAATTTGGTCTTCATTTTACGTCCGCGATACAATGTAGCGGACGGCGCAGCAGAAACTTCACCCATCAACACTTAGAAAAATTTGGTCCTCATTTTACGTCCGCGATACAATGTAGCGGACGGCGCAGCAGAAACTGCACCCACCAACACTTAGAAAAAATTGGTCTTCATTTTACGTCCGCGATACAATATAGCGGACGGCGCAGCAGAAACTCCACCCATCAACACTTAGAAAAATTCTCTACCTACATTTGTCCGCTACATTGTATGGCGGACGGCACAGCAGAAAGACTAAACTTCACTACTTAGAAAATTTTTGCACCATTTCGTTTTCCACATTTCAATCATTCCCAACAAGGCCAAAAAACCAACAACGTTCATCAGAAAAATCAGTATTCGACAACAGAAATCAACACAAATCAAATCACACCAATGGCGTACGGTTTATGTAAAAAATACTGTTATGATACAATTTCAACTGGGGTCCGCATGTTGGGGCGGATTCTCGTCATTAGCCGGATTTTCTATAAACCTAACCGCTCTAGGCCGGCCTTTCATAATTTGCCAAGCTATTCTATATCTATAGCCTTCAACTTCTGCTTGGCTCCAGACGGCCGCCTTGAGGCTCTCAGAGCGACAAATGAAATCCATGTACATGCAAAGGAAGACGCCGCAGTCCGAAGTGTTACGTTGCTTGGGCCTCATCTTCTTCAATCGCCTATTGAGATTTGGCCGCGCCGGTACGGGGACATTACGGACACGATTGACCATTGCACAAAAAATATTCTGCGAGAAACAGAAAATGGCGTAAGACACGAGTTAAAATTTATGGCAAGATAGAAACAGAGCATTATACAGCGATCGTAATATTACCAACGCGTCCAACTGGGCTCTGTACATGTGCAGCACATGCATCTGATGAGTATCGTTGTGGAGACTGTCGATCACCGATACGACTTTAGTTGTTGGGGAGTAGCAAACCAAGTACCAGTGGCTTTGCCCTAGAAATGGGATTAGAAACACATCGGCAACACTTGCGCTCACCGGACTATCCCTATTAAGATACGCTCGTAGGTTAACGGACGGTCTCCACTGGGCCAACTTTTTCTTCCCCCTATTTTCGACCCACTCCTGCCATTCAGACACTAGGATGCCATGAAAAAAGGCATCGAACAAAAAAACGGCCGGGTAGGTCGGCTGCTGCCGACACCTTTCCTTCAGAATCTCCACGTAGGTGGAGACGACACCGTTGTCTAACCAACTCCCCGGAGCCAGCGAGGCCAGTTCTCCCCACGAGCAACTGTAATCCATGCCCTCCGGATGATCCACACTATACAACGCTTGGTCATGCGGGACGCCGCTAAAATAACGCTCTCTGATTATCTGGCATTTTTGCGGCTTTAGGGGCTTCAACGGATGCCCTTTGCGATATTGCCCTCGGGGGTCGACCGGGGGGTATTGCACTCCTTCGGGCGGTCGACGGGGGATATTGCACTCCTTCGGGGGGGTCGACGGGGGGATATTGCACTCCTTCAGGGGGGTCAACGGGGGGTATTGCTCGCCTTCGGCAATAGATGGTCCTGCCCACGGGACAATGGGCAGACTGATGTTTCCGAAACCCCAGTCTTGAGTGACTTGACTCTGAGAGAGGGGTTAGGGTTCCGAATCCAATAGTAAAGAGAAGGAGGGCGCACTGTAATCTTCCCACGGCGCTTGAGCTTGGCCCATGGTGCTTAGCGGTCCCCAATCACCACCCATCTCCGGTACAGAGGGAAAACCATATCCCTGGCTCTCTCCCGAAGTCTGTCCCGAGGGATCGGTGCATCCCTCGGGAACAAACGGCCGCGCCACCCCGGATAACCCATTCCCGGGTTTGGCTGTCCCGATGCTTGCCGCAAAAAATTCCCGCAGCCAACCGCCAAAGCTTCAGCCTGTTGGCGAAGCTCCTCGCCCATGGCATCCACCAAATCCTTCCGCTCGCTCAACTTCTGGAAGAAGGCGAACGAGGCATTAACCTACATCCAGAGAGATAATAAATAAGTAACTTCGTACACACTTAGAATGATCAAGTTCAATTAGAAGCACTGGTTGGGCAACTTACCAGATTGTATGCCATGTGCTCATCGATCTGACCCCTAGGGTGGTACTTCTCCCCGCGTTCAAACCTTACTGGAGCTACTCTCCTCCGGGTGATGCGGTAGTACCACTCATTGTACTGTTCGATGCTGATGACGGGGTCAGGCTCCGACACAATGGCCGCTAGCGTGTCCTGCTAAGAATTCCAGACCTCAATTTCACGCGCGCACAACTCGTGCGCATTCGCCCTGCCAAACAGTCCGACACCCGGTGGGTTCCTGTTAAGCCTCATATCTGGCGCGCCGGCTGGCAACCCCTACAGGCAGTCAAAATGGCGCATAGCGCGATCTGGCAGCTGCCACTCTGCGACCTCGAGGTGGATCAGGGGTGTGCGTTGTAACCCGGAGAGCGTGAAGACGAACGACTCTCCCACCCGTCGCGCCAAACGTTTGTACGGTGCCCATCGCATCTGGCCAGGAGATAACGAGTCGAGCTCCCCCCGATAGTATGAAATGTTGTGATGGGGATCGTCTCTCCTCTCGTAGTGGGTTTCCTTCCGGCTGTACTCCCAGGCGCACAACCGAGGCCACACATTATCTGTTCCGTCCCTACGCCTGGGTGCGCCGGTAGCAAGGTGTTCATAAGACCACACCTGAGAGCAAAGACATTAAAAAAAGTATCGTCAACATTTATTGTCCATTCAACAAAAAAAAAACAACAAATAGCACGTAATGAAGAATTGTATGATATACCTGCAATAGCGAGAGACATGCACATATCGCTTTGGAGTCGGGCCTCGTTGCCTTGTGCAATGCTCGGTACAGGTATGCAAGAGTTGCTGCACCCCAGGCATAATCCCCAACCTCAGCCAGGTTACGCAAAAACGGTAAATATTTGACGCTGACCGTGTTCTTCGACGTCGTTGGGAATAATATTGCCCCCATCACCCACAAGAGGAAGGCTTGTGTGTACAGCACAATGTCATGGCCCGTATAGTTTTCCGGCAAAACCCCGTAGGTATCTACCAACCACTTCAACTTGATACCACCACTGCTAAATCCATCCTGGGGTATCGAAGTAAAGAAGTCCCTAGCGGTCCTCTTATTCGTTGCTTCGGACGGATGAGCTATTACCGGCCGCCCCGTCACCGGTAACCCTAAGATGAACCCTACATCTTCTAGGGTAATTGTCATCTCTCCGAGAGGGAAGTGAAACGTATTCGTTTCACTTCTCCACCTTTCAACAAGGGCACCTATTAAGTGCCGGTCAAGTTGTTGAAAGATCTGCCCATGCGTGAAAATCCCAAACCCAATCCCACGCAGTAATCTTTTCTGGGTTCTGTTCAATTTCCAGGCGTTGAAATTATCGCTTACTTCTACCGTGTTGACAAGTGCTTTTTCCTACGAATTAATAAATATTATTTAAGCAAAATAAACAATATACAACGTTCGCAACTGAAATACGTAAGCAAAATAAACGATATAAACGATAAAATAAGTATCTTACCACCATCCCATATGAGCGTACTGATATGGGATGCTTGGTCGTATAATACGGACGAATCTTCTGGTCCAGGGTTGAAATCCATTTTTTGCAACTGAAATAATGGAAAGAGGGCAAGGTTGGAAGCGTAAACATTCCCAAACATACAACGCTAGCATATAGGGCGCTAGCATGTGATCAGATAATACGCAATACACATATATAATATATATGTATATACATTGACAAACGCTAGCATAGTGCCGATCTACTTGCCAACGTCGCAAGATGAACTCTAGATTAAGTGAAGAAAGGATTAGTTTGTGAACTTACGTGATTGATGAGACGATTAAAGGATTTCTTGCAAAGAAATTGCGCCGATCTACTTGCCAACGCCGCTGGTTTGATTGTGAGAAGAAGGAATAGTTTGATTGTGAGAAGAAGGAATGAATAGAAGTTTAGAAGGCTTTGAATGCTTGCCAACGTCCGCTACACTGTGTTGCGGACGCTGGGATAACGACAAAGTAACAGACGTGCATCGACTGATGTGACAACTGTCAGGGGGAAGTGGGTGGTTTGACGGAAACAGTCGTCCGCTAGACAGTGTAGCGGACTACTTTTTGTTGGCCCAAGAATGTCGTCCGCTACACAGTCTAGCGGACGGGTGAGCGAGGGCAAGATGGTAAAAAATCCGTCCGCTACACAGTGCAGCGGACGACTGACAGCGCCGCAAAAAAAGTGATCTGGACCGTCCATCCCTTCGGGATGGACGAGCAGATCGCGCTGACAAGATATCCTATTTTGCCTACGCTGTCAAGGGATCAGCTCCCTATATATATATATATATATATGGGGAAAACGAATATAATGCTAGCATTTGGCAAGTTGCCTAAGGCTAACGGCCAAAACCACGTCGTTTCGATCAAACCTATATGTTCTGTCTTTTCCTTTCTCCCCTTCACTCTCTCTCTCCCAGCATATCAGCCAAAACAAACAACCCCGATCGCCGGCCACCATCGCCGCCCAACCTCTATTGCGGCCGAATCTCCGTCATCGCCGTAACCCACCACTGCCAAGCCTCTCTTCTCACGCAAGACCAGCCACTGCCGCCTCGCCCCCTCGCCAGCCGTGCTTCTTCGCCGAAAACAACATAGCTGCCCCCAAATCTAATCTTCAACCCCTCAATCTTCAACGTTCACATAACCGCCGAGACCCACAATTGCATGCCCTCTCGCCACCACTGCTGCCTTAGACCACCCACCACTGCTCCATCACCGGCTATCCTTCTTCGTCGGAGAAAGCACCACTGCCACCATGCAGAAATCAGTCACTGCCTTTG